>JBBPNP010000106.1:0-70856 GCA_038090955.1 Xerocomellus intermedius
GTAAACGGACCCTTGTACATTGTCGGGGAAGGTTCGTGGTACCTGCATAAATACAATTGAGCACCTGTCGCGGGAAAACATTGTATCACTCACCAGTCAGAAAGGGTAATCACGGTATTCACTGATTGGTTTATGAACGCGTTGCCCAAAAGGTTAAGCTGACGCACGCACCATCATCCACATCATACAAGTCTTTATATGGGTCGTCCGGGTCATATATAACCAGCGGTCCTCTGAGTCCATCACAGTATTGAGCTGAAAGATGGGAGTGGTACCAGTATGTACCGGTCTGGTTCAGTGCATTGAACTGGTGCAAAAAGCTTTTGTATGGTTTTATGGGGCACTGAGTAACGCCCGACGTGCCATCAGCCCAGTTCGACCTTTTCTGATATATACCATGCCAGTGCTGCCATCAATTCAGTATCCAAGCGAACTGAAATCATTCGGTCACACTGACCACGCTCGTGGTAGTGTTCATTGACGTGTCACTGAGCCAGTTCACCACGTTAATTCTGAAGTCATCACCCTTCAAAGACGGCAAGAGTCAGAATTCAGTGACTACCGAGTTACTGGAAAACCTTTACTTTCTTGGCAGCAATCAGCGGTCCTGGGAATGTTCCTTCTGCAAGTACAGTTCTGAGGGCGTCAGTCCAATACTCTGAGTGCAGTAAACATCGCTCACGATCGAGAGAAACCGTCAGGACTAATGACCCCGTTGACAATGTTCAACTCCGTTACGGGGCCGAGAACATTGGGTACAGCGCAAACGCAGACTACAGACGACCAGACCAAGGTCAGCACCAGAACATGATAAGGTGTAGGTGGCATGGTGGCAACCCCCGGCGATCAACCTTAGACTTGACTCAGTTGGAAAGGAGCAGTAGAAAGAAAGGAAGGAAGAATCAAACTCACCCTAAGTGCCTTGGTGGCTCTTTAAGTGCCGAGAGGCAAATAGTAGTACCGCCCTGGCCGGCTGGCCCATCATTGACGTGCAGCTGAAATGAAGGGGTACTGCCAGTGGTCTTTCGCAGCTAAGCGAGCCCTCTCATTACACGTCTGTTTGAGTTTTGTAAGTAATCCATATAGTGCGGAACTTAAGTTGCCGGTAATCTGTACACCAATTTCCCGGGTTTGGCTTACAGAAAGTCCATATAATTTGAAGACTTTCAAAGACTAGTAGTCCGTGTTAGAGTGTACTATTTCATTTCAATTTTCCTAATACTGTGGACTTCGCAAAAATTTCGCAAGCAACCACGTCACGTGATTTTGGTTGCGTTTGTAAGTTTTGTCATGCTACCTACTTGCACTCCTCACACTCACGCACTCACCAAAACGGCAGCAAGGAACAGCAACGCAATGCAACGAACGAGCGACGACTGCGTACCCGCGACACCGCACAGCCGCACTGCCCACCGCCAGCACACTCACCCACTCACCAAAACGGCAGCAAGGAACAGCAACACAATGCAACGAACGAGCGACGACTGCGTACAACCGCACCGCCCACCGCCAGCCCGCTCGCCCGCCCGAGCCCCACTCACGACACCCTACGGAGACAAGCATCCACTCCAAGTCCACCTGCGCTGCGAGCTCTCCTCGTAGACGCACAGTTTATTAAGTCGTAGTTACTTTCACTTAGTACTCAGAATGTAATAGCTCAGTTATAAATGAAAAATTTCACGCTATTTCCCGCTCGAGACTAGCCAGTAAGTATGACATGTATCCTAGGCTTGCAAGGTAACTTGTGCACGTATGGAATACATATGTTACATATCTTATTCATTGTCCACTGTAGAGTCTCGACTCTACATTAGCCGGGTAGGTAGTAAATAGGTCCTGTGAAATTATTTTCTACGTATGATGCGGAATTCCTAGACTGGACCTGACGCCAATAATTGATACTTAAACTCCGATGCCAACATGGATGACATACTTTTTTCGATCGGACGTGTAGCTGATCACGGTGAGTGTAAGCGATCCCAAAAAGTGTCTTACACTAGCACGGGTCACTTTTTTAGGGAAGGCCGCCTGGCTTGAACTCGCCACTGGCAGAGTGTGATGGCGGCAGCCTGAGTAGACGTGAAGCGATAACGTTACAAATATATTTCTCAAACAGTGGCACTGAGTAGTAGTTGTATCTTCGGCTGCGTTGCTTCTGTTTGCAGCCTGAGGCGACCGAGGACTAGGCTAGGCTAGTATGCCATTTGGTTGCGTTCATAGGGCAGCGGATCACAACACATGGACTAACGGTGTCCCCGGGAAACTAAGTGTTTGAAAGTGCGCCACGACTGGTGCAGCTGTAGTGTGTTAGACGACCAACGACGAAGGCGGTGTAAACAAATAACTGTTACTTAACTGTCAGAGGTGAGCCGCTGATCATGATTATTATAGTCGGCGGCTGCTATCGCTTAATATGCTGGCAGGTCCGACTCAGACTGTCAGCCTGCCACTCAGCTGAGCACCGTTTATACCCCCTGAGGGTCTGGGTTATGCCGGTTTTCGAAATGTCGTCCCTGGGGAAGTGGGCTCGGCAGAATTCCCGACAGGTTTTTAGTAGTACCAGTGTAGCTTTCGTTCTCCTCACACCCAAGATTACCTGTTCTTGTTGTTAGACCAAACAACATCGACCTTCTGTTCGCAGATATCAAAATTTCCCCCCAAAAAGATGAGGGAGCAAGTGAATCTCCCTCCGGAAGGGACTTTTGATTTATGGTATAAAATCACTTTTTGTGGCGCTCGTCTTGGCCAATGGGAGGGTTCGCTCAGGTGCAAAAGAACTCGGACAACAAGGGCTCAGGAATTCGAATGACGGGATGATTACAGTCCTTATGGACTGCTTCATTTCGACATTCAAGTCACAATCTATAACTGTAGCGTGACAAATTAACCCAAAAGTCTACCTTGTGCCACTTACTATGGTGAACATGCCTCCCAAACGTGTGTAGACAAATAACAGTGGCATCCAAAATGATCCCTTCTATGCTTTAAACGACAGTCTCGCCGCGGACGCATCCAAGTAGCATGGCGTCCACGGTTCCGCCCGTTTTCTCTTCGATCCATGCATCAAACGCTTTGAAAAGCTTCATTGCCTGACTTCCATCTGATTCTGCCTTCTTGCCGGGCCACATCCGCTTCTCTTGGATGCCGATGAAATCGATCTTGAGCGCCGCGCCCATGCCAGTGGTGGCGCTCTCCTCGTCCCTCACTGAGGAATGCTTGATGGTCATCGACACTGCCCAGGTATCCGTCCCGTAAAAAGACGCTTCTTTGATGTGGTGGCGTGCGAACTCATTTGGAGGATTGTCATCCAATGTCCATTCGAGCACATGGGCGTCGAAGGCGATAACTAGGGGCACGATGTGGTGTCAGCGAGTGCCTGGTTGAGAACGGACGCGCTCCTCACCCGTCCAAATGATCCCGGGATGATCAATCCTAAGAGTGAGTTTCCTTGTACCTGCTTGCTCATCGATGGTATCATTCACGGCGGTAACGCTGAACCGTTCCTCCGGGGGCCAAGGAGCGACATAAGCAGGGTCCAGTGGGAGATCAATCTTGAATGGAGAAAGGAACTGTGTCGCACAGGAAATTAGTTTCATGACGAAAACTGGGGTTAGCAACCAAGATGAAAAACACAGGCATGAAGTGCGCACAGCTGAAAATGGATAGAGGGTATCCCAGTCATTATTATAATCGTCCATGATGATTGCCTTTGGTGGAATATCATCCGCGCCGAATTTGTCCGCGATATCATGAACTAGCTCATCAAATCCTGGAGCGCCGTCGGCGGCTGCGATGTGCAGATGTTGTTCCTGAGTGACTAACTGTGAATGTAGCCAAATATTCAGCAAGGGTAAAGTGTGTAGATATGCGGGTTGGAAAGATCAATGGCGCCTGACCGATCAAGATGGAATGGAGGAGTGTACCAATGAACGAGAACTCCCTACAATTGAGGTACAATCCCAGCACAGGGATACGGGAACACCCGCACAACAACAGCAAGGGGAAACCGACTCACGTCCTCCATATGAATCACAAACAATCTTTTTTGGTGTTTCTCGTCAAACGGCGCCTGGTTGTAAAAGAATGCCATGACCACTCCGAGTGCCAGCATTGCGAGTACCAACGCACGTCGGAGCATCGCTGGCCCAAACCGGTGTGCAAACGGCACACCAAACGAGATCATGAACGCGCCGAGCACAGTGACGATGGATGCGATGATAAACTCGCTAGGTGCGTCTCCACCAATGCGACCTGTCTACGATCCACGAGTCAAGATCACGAAGCATCATGCAAGAAGGAATGGAGCCATACCAAGGGTACGAAGACTACCAATGTTGCAGCCAACAGCTGAATCCCCGTTGTGAGCGGGATGACCATCGCGATAGCATATGTCCAGAGCGATACGTCTGTCTGTGCCGTGCTAGCAGGCACTCGCTTTTCGGATGCCTTGACTGTGCCATTTTCTTTGGATCTACGTTTCGCGTCTGAGGCTCGTCGGCTCCGTGTTAAAAGCACATCGATGCCGAGAGCCGCGAACATGCCTGTCGCGCCAAGGAAAGGAGCGGCACTGGAGCCGATATTGAAAAGCTGACCCACTGCGGCAAGCCCAGACTGAAGAAGTAACAATGCTGCCAACATGGGCTTTTCGAGCGTTTGGTTGGAACCATTCTTGCTGAACGGCATCTGACTGATTAATGCACCTGTTCAACACCAAATGAGACGGTCCCAGATGAGACTGCAACTTCGACCACATACCAACGATCGCTGCAGGACCGTACAAAATCACTGGAAAATATTCTTCCCTAAACCAGCTCATACCCTTGTGAAGGACATTGGTCATGACAAACGCTACCCCATTTGCCCCAATCAAAGCCCCGACAAAGGCAGAAACCACCGCCGCCAAAGCTGTCCATACTCGCTTGACCCCAGTCGTCCAAACGAGATAGAAGGAGGCGCCGAATAGCGTCACATATACGATCTTCGCCGTCGTAAATGAATACATTATGAACAAGTTAAGGTTGGAGAAAAAGACGGTTCGTGGGCGAGAAAAGCCGTGCTCAAGGCGTGGGATTGGCGATGCGTCCGATGACAGGAAGCGTAGGAGTGCAAGCGAATTGTCGGCCATATGTTGAGCGACACCAGGTTGTATGTTTTCGACCAAGTCCTGATGAGACATGCTTGAGACATTGGCAGCAAGGAGTACCCGAAGAATCATACCCCACGCATGTGGTACATGTAGCTGTTTCCGACAACGGCCATCTACACCGTCAAAGTCAGTTGAAAATCGGACGCGGGCGCGAATGGCGTAACATGTCAACTTACATCTAATCCGGTGACATTCAAGTAGTACTCAAATTGCCTGAAGTCGGTGCTGTCCAGACATCCTGTTAGAAACATTCAAAGTCGACGCCCAAATCACATACTCAGATAGCAGAACTCCTGAGCTGAAAATCTCGTTCGCATATATCGTCCCGTAGGGTCTAAGTCAAGCGAATTAGAATCAGTATAGGGAATACTTGGCACCATGCAACGCACCTAGGTACATGAGAATATGCTTGAATCATTTCCTCTGATGTGGCTTGAAAGAGCAGTTCACGCCCAGTGGTGCCAGCGGCTAACCCATTCGAATCAGCATGTGTTGTGCTCACATTAAATAGTATGTGAGCACCTTCCAAGTTCACCACTGCTCTCACGCTGAAAAAGGTAAACATCAGAAGGAAGTCCGTCGAGAAAGACTAACGTGGGAGCAATGGGATGTTGCGTTGAGAACAAATGGGAGCCATCTTGCAAAGACTCTTCCGCGTTATTGAACACTGTTGGACTATATGTCCTGGGGTAAAACGAAGGATAACTGTGTCAAATACGCACGAAATATAACCGAGTAAGTTGGTTCCCATCCTTTCGTTTCCACCAGGACTCTTGCACACTCAAGCATCACCCCTACAGCAAGTGCATCGTCGGTAGCTCCCGGACTCGGAAGTGTACTGTCGAGATGTGAATTGATGAGAACAGCGGAGGCTTTACCGTGTTCGGTGCCGTCCGATATACGAATAATGATGTTCGATAGGTTGACATAGGTTTTATAAAGTCGCGTGTTCATCATGTCAAACCTAGAAAGGTGCGCAGTCGGCTTGAGAAGAGACAGCAAGATACGAGTGGATTCCGTTCAGATTCACCGGTGATTTCCACTCCCTTCCTGCCTCCAAACCTCGCACTCGAGCTTCCGACCCTTCTCCTTGTTCACGACCTCGTCGCACAGTCGCTTGATCTCCTCGGCCTTGCGAACCATCCATGCATCCGCCTCCGCGTGCTCTCGCGTACCGGGAGTGCGGTATCCGATATCCTCTGAAAGGTATTTGGCGTAGGATAGAATAGTGGTTTCGGAAGGATGGGGTATGCCCGTTTGTGGGTTATATCTAGGGGAGTTACTGCGTGAGCGGAGTTGCACGCTTGTATTATCGACGTCAGGCTTACGGGTGGACATTGGGAGTAGGTAGGACTGGTCAAGAACGAGACACGTTAAGGGACTTTGATGCGAAGGAAGAGACTTGAAAAAACGAACAAACGAAACTTACTAGATTGCTGGTATAACGTATAAAGTGGCAAAGCTAAGAAAAGCGGCGCGAGCGCCAACATCGAGCGTATTGGCCCCCACTGGGAGACCCAAGAGTCAGAGTTCATCTGAGTACACGCTGGGGTGGGATGGCGCCGCGACTTGTGGATGCTCGCCTCGAGGTAAAATGCAGATGTGAACACGAGTGAAAGGTCTGGGCCAACCTCGGGCTGAGCACGAGAGAATTTCCGCGAGTTTTGTTCCCGTCAAGATGTGTTGGCGATTTCAATGATTTCCGTAAGTAGGTAAGCATTTTCTTACGCGTTTTATAGGCCGCAATCTTCCAGTGACACATAAGTAATGTTACATATAGCTCATCAAACCTGAGGGCACAACTTCAAATGACTGCCGCAGACCCGAATTTATGGTTCAGATCATCTCCCGCTATGCTATATATGTATGTATAATTATAGTTGTGCTAAAGCTAAGTTACAAAGACTGAGGGGCGATTGTGCAACGATACCTATCATAGATTTAAACATAACTCTCGAGTGGCACTCGTACGGTCGCATCCTATCTTCATGCGGCCGCCGCCACAACTGTCGTGTTCAAACGGGACGCCACGTTCTCCTCCGAATCTGCAGGATGGTTGTCCCGGATATCTAGTGCTTTTGCATCAGCTGACACACCAACGTGCACGGTATCGCCATCGCTATTGACAATACAGGATGCGTGTCCAAATCAACCGGTCAATCACCAATCGATTCAAACCGAACCGACAGGACACGTACCGTATCGTGCCCCGCAGCAACTTTTGCGCAAGCGGGAACAACACCTCCGTGCGCACCACCCGTGCAATCGCACGTGCACCATACACTTCCGAATAACCCTTCTTCACCAACCATGCTCGGGCAGCTTCGTCCACGTCGAGCGTAACCCGTCTGTCCCTCAATCGCTCCGCGACATCATTCAGCCGCAGAGCGACGACATCCAAGATGGCGCTTCGCGAGAGCTTGTTGAACACTAGCATTGCGTCGAGGCGGTTGAGTAGTTCCGGGGGGAAGTACTCTGACGTGCGTTCTACGACTTCAGCCTTGGCAGCTTCGGTGACGATGCCATTGACGTCGCAGGAGGAAAGATCCGCAAGGATGTCGCTACCAAGGTTGCTCGTCAGACATATGATCGTGTTCTGATGGTTTGTTTTGATCAGTAACATAAATCGGAAGGAGGGCCACCGACTCGATGGCTAGCGGGTGACGGACCTTAAAGTCGACTTTACGACCCTGACTATCGGTAATACTTCCTTCGTCTAGAATCTGGAGAAGGATCATCGCTACGTCCTACCAATCATGATTTGTAAACAGTGCATATATCGGTCAGGTACCAAAGGTATGCAAACCTTGTGAGCCTTTTCGAGCTCATCCAAAAGGATTACAGCTTTCCGAAACGGTCATTATGTTGACAAATCCCAAGAACTCGAAGTAGACGTACCATAAGGCTTTCTTCGAACTGCTTCTGTCAATTGCCCTGCAGAATGTTAAGGCTCGGTTCGGATGGAACATGACGGAAGCAGCAAACACTCACCACCCTCCTCAAATCCGACGTAACCGGGGGCAGCTCCAATTAGACGTGATATGGTGTGTCGGTCGTGATACTGTGAAGTGCATGCTCCAGGTACTACCTTGCTTCAAACACAAAGCTTACCTCTGACATATTGATGCTGATTCTTGGAGAAGAGTCAATATCAGACGGATACTTCTGTCGAAAAAGTGGATTTACAGTCCTCGTTGTTCGTCGTCGAACAAAAACGCTGCAAGAGCTTTTGAAAGTTCGGTCTGGCACTTCAGTCCGGACCAGGTTTGGCAGGGATCTATGAGCGAAGACGAACCTTTCCGACACCTGTAGGTCCAAGGAATAAGAATGAAGCCACCGGTCGATTTGGTGCCTGTAGACCAGCTCGCGAGATTCGGACAGCGTCACTGATAGCCGATACAACATGATCTTGTCCAACCACGCGTTGCCTGAGTGCATCTTCCATCTAGACCATACATGCGTCACCGGGGTGATTGAGAAGAAGTGAGAAATGGCTGACATGGACCAATTTTTCACGCTCGCCTCGAAGGAGGTTTTGGACAGGAATTCCAGTAGCTTTAGCAACGACTCGCGATATGTCGTTGCTCGTCACTCTATCGTGAAGCATCGCAAGGGGGCTTTCCGCATTGTCCTCCTTCAATTCACCATCCTTGGGAAGCTGGCGTTCTAGATCTGGAATGATACCAAAACGAAGCTGGGAGGCCCTCTCATACTGCCCCTGACGTTGTGCGACCTCGAGCTCGTGTTTCGCACCTTCAAGGCGCTTCTTGAGGTCCTTGATACGGTCGAGTCGAGCACGCTCTGTTACATTCCCATTAACTGACGTCAGAAATAGTATTTTGAAACCCGTACCGTTCTGCCATATTGCAGTCAACTCCTGTGCCTCTTCCCGCTTTACGCGAAGATCACCTTCGCGTTTCGTCCGCCTTTCGACGCTGAAGACGTCAGTTTCGTTCTTGAGGCTTTCAAGTTCGATCTGTAATGTCACAATCTCTCGGTCGAGAGCCTCAAGCTCGTCAGGCTTGGACTCCTGGGCGAGCCGCAGGGCAGATGCAGCCTCATCCACGACGTCGATTGCCTTGTCTGGAAGGTACCGATCCGATATGTACCGCGCACCATACACAGCGGCTGAAAGGAAGTCGTAGGTAAAGAACATAGAGTCGAACCGAGACATACCAGTCACCAACGCGCTGTCTGCAATTTCAACACCATGGTGCACCTCATATTTAGGTTTCAAGCCGCGGAGGATGGAGATCGTAGCTTCTACCGTTGGTTCTTGGATTTGTACCGGTTGGAACCTTCGCTCGAGAGCTGCATCCTTTCCGATTGTTTTCCTATACTCGTCGGCTACATAATGTTTATGGTGTTTAGAGAACGAACGAGCGAAACACAGTGTGGGCTCACGTGTGGTGGCCCCGACGAGTTGCAAACCACGTGCAAGAGCAGGTTTAATCATCTGTCCTGCATCTATGCTACCCTCCGCCTTCCCAAGGTTAAACAATGTATCTAACGTCAATTTGGACGTCTCGTCAACACAACTGCGACGCATACAGCGACAAATACTCACGGACTTCATCGATGAAACAGATGATACCACCAGCCTGGCTATAACGTGCCATGAATCACTCGAAGGGGGCACGAATAAGATGCTCACCTCGTCTTCTATATCTCGAATGAGTGCCTTGAACTTTTCCTCAAACTGACCCCTAATGCCAGAGCCTGCCATGATAGCGGAGAGGTCCAAGGACAGTACTCTCTTGTCTTGGAGGGACTTGGGATACAAGTGAGCGTAACGTGGACCAGAATTAGTTCACAATTGACGTACCTCTGGCACTTCCTTTGCTACTATTCGACTTGCAAGACCTTCGAGAATCGCCGTCTTTCCTACTCCAGGAGGTCCGATGAGCTATTGGAATGAATTTGACTGAGGATGCACCGAGAGAAAGTAACGATGCACGTACGACCGGGTTGGACTTGGTTCTCCGGGAAAGAACTTCAGACATGAGAAAAACGAACAATATCTAGATATCAGAGCAACCCACTTTGAATCGTCCTGCGAATTTCTGCAACACGTATGTACGAGTGTGACGGGTAGGCGAAGAGAACCGACACGCACCTTCGTCTCGTCCAATGGTAGGATCAAGCTTCCCGTTACGTGCCATTTCTGTAAGATCGATACTCTGCAAATGGTATGAATAACACAACGACGTATCTCGCATCTTGCAGACTCACGTATTCCTTCAATGTCTCCCCCTTTTGACGGGGCTGTTGGAACAAAAAGTTTGGGATACCTGCCCCAGCCCCCATACCACCAGGAGGCTGCTGAGAAGCATAACCGCGTACATCTGGTAGTCGCCATCCTAGCTCGTACCCAGCACGAGGTAGAGTAGGATTTAGGAGAGAGCGGCGGGAAAGAGCTACGATGGCACGCCCATTTCGCAGCCTGAGTGATTGGCGTGAAATAGTCTGCCTCAGCAAGAGCGCGCTGGTCATCGCGACCGACATGCAAGACGACGTCGAGATGTTGAGCCGAATGGTTGAATTTGATCCGTCTTGCAGCGCCACTTCTAGACCTTTCCGCTAGTACTAGTAAGGATGTACTTATTGAATTGATTTTCAAGGCTTGTTCAGCTATTCCAATACGGTCCTGTCTGTATCTTGTTTTCGCTTTCAGCCACGACCACAAAGTACGTTAGTAGATGTCGCCGATGTCATCTCCAAGTAAGCAACTCTTCATTAACTACTGCGCGCATGTAATCGTCAACACTGGTAGATTGCGAGAGGAAGTTCCCGGGGAAGAGAACTAGACATCGTTATCTACACGTATTTCCCTCCCCATCACTAGAAGTGTACTAGTATTCTACCACTGTTGCGGGTCCAGGTGTGCCCGGAGGGCCGTGGAATCCCTCCATACATGTCATTGGACGAAGATGGTGACATACCCAGAATGATGACAGTGCATTGCTGACCGAAAAGGGGTGAATAGGAAAGGAGTTCGCCTTGAGCACACCGACATAACTTGAGCACACACATGCACCCCTCTCTACGCCCGTCTGCAAATGCTCCTGCAGCTGTCTTCCTCACCCTACTCACCATTCTATTCGCCGTGACCCCAAGAAGCGTGCATGCCCAGGTTCCGACTCCGAGCCAATCCACCGACTCCTTCGATTTCGACCCCTCTGCCTATAAATATCTCGGGATGGGTCTGGGTCTGTTCTCCTTCCACTTGCGCTTTCGCAGATGGCACTGCAGTTTGCTCATGGTTCATACAGCAGCTTTAGTTGGTTTGGTCCTGTTGGTTTACTGCTGCGACCTCTGCTGCAGCCCCGCACGAGCCCGAACATCCCCTGTCCGAGATGTCGAGAGACGACCGGCCGCACCTTGGGGCCCAACGCAAGGGCAAGAAGCCACCGCTCCAGCGCCCCCTCCAAAAGCGCATACCAAGGAAGAAGTCCTGGGTGTCAGCGCCGCGAATGACGAGGAACCCAGTCCACCGCCGTACTATCCGGTGAGTCGTCTTTCCCTTTTCTCACAAAGGGAAGTGAAATGTTCACGCCTTTCACGGCGGTCTCGTTGCGCTTTACAATTTTTGACGTCGGAAGCCTCCTCCATTTCCGCCCCCAATGCCTGCACTTCAGAAGGCAGCCACGATGCCAACTTGAAGCACGCTGATGACGAGATCAGAATGAAATGTTGGTGGAAAGCTGGAAGGGATGGGGTGAACAGAGTAATTCACAACTTACACCGGCGATTTGGGAATCAGAGGTGCCCGCGGATCAATGAAAGCACGCCAGAGGTGGTGAATACATCAGAGTTGCGGTCCGACCGACGAGGTGTCAGATGTTTAGGTGGGAGTTTAAACCGAAGAACGACGTTCGCCCAGAGGTTAGGCTGACGGTGTGATACGTGTACCTGTGCGAAGAGGTTGAATACGCGTGGACATCATGTCAAAAAGTTTAGAAGGACGGTATTCGCCATACGTGACAACATCGTAGCAAGCACTCATTTTGCTCTGCTTGTGCACGATAACCACTCTCCTGCTAAGACGCAGATCAAGGACACAAAAGAGGGTAACGGGAGAGATGGGTTCAGGCATACCTGGACATCGGTGTACTTAGCACAGGCTCCATTTACGACCGCCGTGCTAAGAGTGCGCTCAGCTTCAAGGCATCAACGGTTGTCCAGAGCTAATGATTACCATAAACTTCACAAACGGTCGACTGGTCGATGTCGAGCTGTTGGCAACCCCAAACAATGAGTGGATGCTATAAGACAAACAGATACAAACGAAAGCGGATGACCATTCGCAATATCCGGTGGAACTGGAAGCCTATTGGAAACAAACGCGGAGATGCGAGATTCAGAAAGTTCATTGCACTATTTGACACATTTTGCATTCTCCTCGACATGAATATAGCACAAGCATAATGTACTCGGCCCCATGGTCCATTATCCCAAAAGAAAGAAATACGAATCCACTCGACAATTCGTCTATCTCACCTGGCCCTTTCACCCTTTGCCTTGCTGGATCTCCCCCGCCCTTCATCAGCTCGTACAAATAAGCCTCTCTCGGGAGCATTGTCTCTTCTCCCTCCCGAGCCCGGCCCAGGGTATGACAGATATAAAGCTCCGCTGGAGACCGTGCCGAAACGCGCCCCGGCCGGCCGTTTTCACCTCGGGAGGAAAGCTGTTCAGGCTCTGGATCGAGTCGATCAGTTGGTTTGCGTTCTTCGAGGAGACCGCAGAGGCGGCAGGACCCATCAATGCCCCCGAGGCGACTAGGTCCTTGAAGTAGTCATCGGCTTTCTCCTTCAGCACGGTGCTCCACTGTGCGAGGCCGACTGTCAGTATTGATATGCAGGTGGTCAATTGATATGTCCGAATTCCAAGAAAAGAGCACGGCTCACGAAGAGGTTCATAGAGTTCACAACAGCGACGCGACTGCTCGGCAACGAAAGGCAAGCTTGGACACAAGAGCCCCCCGTCAAGCCTACACCAGATCCCGCGAGCACCATAAAGCTATGGCTTCGTTAGCCACGTACTGACAGAGAGCAGAAAATCTTACCCATTCACTTGGCTCTGGTTATTAGCACCCATCGCCCATTCTATCAAGCCCAGAGACATGGGGAGAATCAAGGAACCGAAAAGAATTGGACATGCGGACCGAGATTCGCTTAGCGGGGACGGGGGAAGAGGGCGCATAGACATACCTGATGAAGCTTGGAAATCATCCGAATGGAAATGAATGATCCCGCCCCAACCTCGGGAGTAAAGTACACCAATTGTATCCCCGCGTCCGCAGGAAACTTTCCGACAACGATCGTCATAAAGATCGAAACGAAGTAAAACATCACCATGCCGGAGACAAAGGTTCCATACATGACCGCGTAAACATTGTAAGATCGGAAGATTTCTAGGGGTAAGACGGGATCACAGTTGAGAACCTTGCGAGGTGATGGCATGATTCGAAGCAGCTGCCTCTCCAGCACATGCTCCCAGCGGAGGCAGGAAATGATCAACAGGGACAAGGATCCAAGTGAGAATGACTCCGACGAAACTCCAAGACAGTGGAACCCCAGTTCAATGCAAGAAGCGCCAAAATTCCTCCAGCGACGAATAAAAAGCACCAATCCAATCGATCCGACGTAGTTTCTGAAAGAATGTCTCGTGCTCCCCGCAGTCGGTTGGATGGGTGGCCTCCCTTTACTTCTTGTTGCAACAAGAGATGGCAGAGAATGATAGACACCAGGCAGATAGGAAGACTGGTAGGGTTTCAAGATTGGAACGAAGATGGGTGGTGAAAGATGACCGACTCGATGGCGAATCAGGGGCCCGCCGATAGCAAAACTAACGGCACACAGGGGAATAAGATCGCAGTTTGCCAACTGCTACCATTGAGCGATCTTGAATCACAGAGGATCGTGCTAACGCTCTGTGAAGGCTTTAGGCCGAAACTGTTCTAGACGAATGTTTTTAATCCTTACGGTCAAAAGGCCTGCAGCGCCAATTCTTTCAATGCCTCCGCCGACTAACATGTTGACGGCACCTGTGCTGATGGCACTGCCAATGAGGGAAAATATCAAAGATAGCTGTAATCCAGGATAGCGCCCGAATACATCGGCTAACGAAGCGAAGATAGGGAAGAACGCAGTGAAAGAAAGCAGGTAGACCGTGCCAATGTAACCAAGCTAAACATGGACAAGAGGCACTCGAATAAAGGGAGATGTAGACCTTTGCAGACTAAGTGCATTGAAAACGGACTGCACCCGAGTCAGGCATAAAAAGTTGACCCGAGAATATGAACTTATCACAATGCGAGGTTGAGCAGTTGCCACGACTGGAGGAATTTGAGTGTCACGGTAAGGGTCGCAGGTCGAACAGAGCCCTTACTTGTGTAATCCAGAGTCTCGAGGAAGACGGGCAGTAACGAAGCCACCAACAATCTCACTTTGAACCAGAATGTCGATCTCGCAGGAGATGTGCGTTGTTATCCTGCCTGCCCATCTGCCTCCTCTTTTTGCACGGCGTTGGGTTCGCATTGGGGCCCTAGAAACGGTTTGTTAAAACCGCCGTCAGAAAGGTAATTAAACGTCTTACTTGCCTGAGCCTGATCGCGTGCCTCCCTTCTGGCTTTGGTTTTATTCCTAATAATACGAGCGATGAGGACCCACATGCTGATTCGACAAAGGAGGTGAAGGACGATCAAATTTTTATTTGCAGCATAAGAGGGGCTAGCATCATCGCATTCATTCAGTTCTTCAAGACCCCTGTTCTTGAGGAGCACGATCGAGGTCTGGGGTGTCGGAGTCCCGTCACCGTCGCCATTCACACCATAAGTGTGACAAAGTGGCGACTTCAGCTGTACTATCCGCATCCGTGCTGAAGCCACGTTAATTTATTGTACAGAGACGGATCAACTAACGAATCACTTCTAATCCCGCGTTCATTTCATAACGTCCGCAGGGACCCTCGGTCGCTCCAACTCCTCCGGCCCAAAACTCAACGGCAACAATCCCCCGACCGTCTCCACCCTCACCCCACCCTGCGTCAGCGCCGACTGACCCTCCTCTCCCTCGCCTCCTTCTTGCGGCTTCTGCGGATAATCAGCAGGGATGAGGAGGACGGGGGTGTCGATGTGACAGAATTCGCGGAGGACCTGACGGCAGATGCCACAGGGTGAGAGGGGGGCAGGGACATCGCTGAAAGGGTGGATCGTGGGCAGAGCAGGTGAGCGTTATGGATGTGGATTGGATATGGGATTGGGAATCGATGAGATGAAGGGAGATACGCACGTGGTGATAGCCATGGCGACAAAGTCTCTCTTGCCCTCGCTCTGCGCGACGAGCCAACAGACGAGTCAGATATCGCACGTCGCGAGGGGATGGAAGAGGAAGACGGGGTCATCAAACGAGACTTACAATCGCTTTCACAATCGCAGTGCGTTCGGCACATATCGCCCCGCCTAACCGACCCGGCGTTGCAAATTCGGAGTGATGGGATGGAGATTGCGATTAGGACCGGTATTTGCTCCAACACCCAACCGATGCCTACCATAGGACGCGTTCTCGACGTTGCAGCCCTTGATCACGGTCCCGTCGGCGCACAACAAGGCCGCACCAACGCGAAATTTGGAGTAGCGTACATAGGCGTACGATTTGGCTATGCGGGAGAGATAAGTTAAAGCGGGTACATGTATCAATGGAGAAAAGGACCTTGGATGGCTGTCTGGATGAGTTCCTCGCGGGTTTCAGAATCGATAGGGAGTGACATGATAATTGATTGGAGTGGCACGAAACGAAGAGGGGCTGCCGAGTGACATGATAGGAGACGTACCAAAACGCAAAAAATGACATCTGATAAATAGCGCAAACAATACAAGTTCAGTAGATACTCGTGTCCACGTCCGAATCGGGGGTATCCAACTACGTAATATCCTCGCCACTTCTCCCCAATCTTACCTCCAAACCCGACCCGTCCCATCACAATTATCACACGTCGTCATGTCGATGAACATCACCGGCCGGATACCCGCACCACCGCATCGCCCACATAGCCGACCACCCAGCCTCGGATCGCCGGGCTCGATAGGAATGGCATGTGGCACCGGCGGTGTGTCGCGTGGAAACAACGGGTTCAGGACATAGTACGATGGTCCCGACCCTGGCTGGGATATAGACCTGTTATGTTGTGGGTGTTGGGGGGGCCGTACGTCCGGGTTGTAAGGAGGCTGTGATGCATGGGTGGACGACCCCGGACTTAAATGGGGCGGTACGAATTTCGGCAGAGCACGTTGCATTCTGGGATCGTTCCCGGAGGGAGACCAAGGAGTGTATGTGAGTGCACCTGTGTACGGCTTTCCGTACTTCTCCCAACATTTGCGGCATGGATGGGAGGGATCGTAGTTTTTGTAGCCCGTGTTCTTACCTGCCCGTGCGTGAATACGTACCATCGTAAGAGAATGATGACACACACATTTTACACACAAATGATCCCTGGGATAGACTAACAGCTTGCCATTCAGTAACAATGGATGTCCAGGCATGGGTGTCCGCGTCGGGGATCCATCATCCGGAACCGTAGATGGCGGAGAGCGGGGCGGTGTTGACGCTGCGCGAGGCGGAAGCGACTGGCGTACCTGCCCCGGAGGTCCCGAAGGTGGTGCATACACGGAATGTGTGCTAGAGAATGGGACAGCGTAAGCTCCCGCGTTGGCACTCCGCGACGCCATCAACCGTTCGTCATGTGCCCCCGAAACGACGTCCGCAATGTCCCGGACGGTATCGAAAAGCGCACCCAGCAGACCTCCGCCTGCATTCTGCCGCTGACGATACTGTTGTTGAGTTTGCCAAGGGGCCGGACCTCGTCGTGGATCTGGCTGCGCGAAAAAGCCCGAGCCCGAGCTCGGACCCGTGGGGGGTGGTTGAAGTGACTGCGCAGACGGCGGCGACCAGTTCGAATGCGGGCGACGGGTACCTGAAGGTGGATGGAGCGACGACGGCGGGAGCGGAGGTGGCTGTTGAAAGGGCCGCCGGGGCCCTAGACCGACCGTTTCCTCACCGATGTTTGCAGCGGGTGTGTAAGGGGGAGGGGCATCGTCGTCGATGTTGTCCGTTGTTAGCAGGGCTGAGGTATCTGGATGAGCTCCACGGCTTGAGGGGAACGATAGACCACTGGTAGTAGATCGAGGAGGGAGAGGAGGGAGGTTTGGTGAGGGTGTACGCTGCGGGAGAGGCGGGAGTGGTGGAGAAGGTGGTGTTACCATCGCCTCTTCTGAGCGTGCAGCATTGCGAAAAGGATTCCTGGTCGACATGAGCGGTATTCAGCTGTATACAAAGTTGTAGTAGGAGTCGACTGCGCGCGGTCAGGTAGGAGTCTGAATGTGAAACCCCCGCAGTCAACCCGCATCGCTCACTTCCAGGTGTACGCCGTCACATTGACGGACGCACAACTCAAGGTCAGAGATAAACTTGTAGTGTTCGCCACCGTTTAGTCGCAGATGTAATCTCAGGCTCCTCGGGACCTCCTTACTTACGTATGGAAGGATCGTGAAAGAACAACGTGCAAGCAATTCAAATCAGGCCCATCGGAGATCTCCTTGTGTTGCCAAACTCCAAGAACACTAGCGTGCAAGACGACAAAGGAGTATCAGACGTTCGCGCAAGTAGACATTTCCTGGCCAGACTCAACGCGAGCACCGTGCATCTATGCCGAGTTGTTGCCCATGGGAATGGCAAACCTGGTTTACCTGGTTACAATCTTGATTGGAGGACTGCATTTCAGTTGTAAAAACGTCGACGCGGATCGCGGCGCCCTGAACAAGTGCACGATGTCGAATTAAAAGCACGAGGTGATATCCCGTCTCGCGCACTGGACCGTTGCTCCTGCTACTTTAATTCGCCCGGTGGTATATCCTACGACAAGCCAAGTATCCGAATCCAATCCATCGTGCCTAATATCTATGCAGTTGGGTATATGACCACTATCAAAAGTAAACGTCCTCATCCGCTGTATCCATCGGCACCACGTCACCTGCACTCGCACCCTCGCGGCACTGCTCTCTATGGTTTCGTGCCACTTCTTCCACAGCTCGAGCTCCCTCATACACCATGTCTTCCACTCCGCACACGCGTGCTCGACACATTCCAACTCGAGGTTCTCCAGACTCGGGAGCACGCTCGGCCAACCAAGCATCTTGGGGAGACAAATCAACCCTTGCAGGGCGAACGTCACCGGGCGCAGCCCAAGCGGACCAGAGCACGCTCTTCCTCGTACTGCGACATGTCTCATCGACGGCAGCAGATCAAACAACATAAATGCCGCGCGCGCGTTCGAAAACACCCGCCCATAGATCCGAAGATCACGGATATGTGAGAGCGGCGTGACGCCGCTCCCTTCCAGACCCTCCAAGGTCGCAAACTCGAGCGCCACGACGTGTTCGTGAAGCTCGAGCGTGGTCAGGTTGGGAAAAGACGAAACGACGTGGTAAACACGACACTGAGACGATGAGCGAAGCGTGTGTGTGCACGGGTGCAGCTCACACGAGGGTCGTCAGGTTCAGTCCGATGCCCCATGGGAGTCTGTACGCGTAGTGCGCGATCACGACGTTACTGAGCTCGAGCCGCTCCAGTCTTGGGGCGTTCCTTCCATCAAAGAAACAGGCTCTGGACCAAGTCGCACACACGTTACCGTTCATTACGACGTGGCGTAGTGCGGGAAACTTGGAACCGCGTCCCGTCCATGTTTGGAGGACAAAATTCGGGAACGTGCTGGATTCGGTGGCATTGATGGTGATCGACCCAACCCTCTGATTCGCTGGGGCGAGGGTGATACCTTCCTTATCCGACGGCGATAGGATAGATTGAAGTTGTGCGGTGAGTGCGACGATGGAAAATGGTCCTGACCCGGGGTTAGTGTTTCGGAATGGCCACTGGTGTACCGTGAGGTGGATGGGGAGGGGTGACGAGTACCGCAGGTGTTCTTTCAATGCATCGATCGATTGAACTGGAGTGAGATGGACGTGTCTCCAGAGCTTAGGACAGGCGAATACAATGGTTCGCCATGCCCTCGAAACGCTCGCGAGATTCCTTGGAGAGTTGAGCCACCAACCGGCACGTGTGCGTCGCGCCGATGATTCAGACGTGATCACGTCGTCAAAGATCATGATGAGGAGTTCCTCTAAGAGGATCGAGATGAGGCTAGAAGGGTCATTCAACGCGACGGTGGATGCTTGGCTCGTTGATGACTCAGAACGGTGGGACATGGCGTCGACAATCGGGGTGTGCTCGCCAAGGAATCGCGTTTCTAGGTGTCTACGAGAGGGTCATTCGTCTCGTGAAGCTCTGGCAACAAAGAGAACTTGCTGGAGCGGGACGGGAATCAGCCTCGAGCCACCCTTTTCTGCTCTCTCATTGCCCATCACCTCGGTGGGCGCGACAGAAGGCGGTATGGTCATGGATTCCGAAAGTGAACATTGAGTGAACTCTGAATTCTTTGGCGTCGAAGGGGTGGTCGTCGAACCACGAAGAAAGTCAACCCGCCTGCACAGACCCCAATGGAATGGAGGATCCAGTCGAGGCACAGGATTCGCTGCCGTCCCGCCCTTGAGGATTGCACGAGGTGACTTACGGCATGACTAGCGAGATGTCAATCATTGGGTGAGTGCAAGTCAGTTGATTTGGGACGTGCAAAGAGTGAATATAACCACGACGTGAAGTCATTATCCAACACTTGCTCGCTCGGGCGCACCATCCAAGGCAGCGTTGAGTCTACTAGAAATCGCCGAGGTCTGAATCACGTGACCAGCGCGGTATTAACAAAGGGTTCTGTAGTTGAACAACCAAGACGATGGCCACCAAAAGCGTTGCTGCTGCACCCTCGAATACGATGTCTCCCGCTTCCCTGCTCTTTGCCACGTCCAAAGCCAAGCAGTTTGCGCATTTCTCGAAACCTCATAAAAACGAAGCGTTTCTGCGATTGCGCAACTCTACGCTCTCCCTCGTCACCCTCGTTCTGCTCACATACTTGTTGCCCGTCCCATCATTGTGGACAGCCCTCAATGTCGTGCGCGGAGAGCGTGATGTTAATGTTCTATGGGCAGTCTGCGCTTCTGGTATGCCGACCGGTCCACTCCCCGTTGGATGTCTGACATGGTTCCCTTTTTTTCTGCCAGAGATAGCGCTATCAGGCTTGCTTGCTCTCAACCTTATCCAGGCTGCTGTCGCAATCCAATATCCTCGAACGCCACTTCCACCTTTACCTTCATCACCCGCCAAAAGCTTCCTCACCCCTCAAGGCCAGAAAAAACGGCGGACAATCCTGTCTCCAGGTGTGAGTACGCCCTGGTCTTTTCAATGTCAATGTCTATGCTGATACGGGCATATTGCATGGTCGTACCGATAGACGAGTCCACAAACGCAGCGTTCCTTCACTTCATCGTACGTCCCCTCGCCCGTATCGACACCTTCTCGGACGTTGCACTATTCCATGCCTAGTACTCCATCCCCGTTTGGTGTGTCCCTTGGGGCTTCGACAAGCTCTGCGCCGTCGACGCCTTCGCCTTCCCTTGCTGCGTACCACGGAAGACACCCCCCTTCACTCGGTCGTGCGTGTTTTATTTGCTTGTGGTGATCGAATGGACCGGGTGTTAATTACAGCGGTTCGTCTTTGCAGGCGCTTTCAATGGCTCGACGCTCAGTCGATTGGCGGGCGATTCTGATGATGATTCATGATGTCAATTGTTGACGTCGCTATCCTCGTTTCCTTGGTGCATTTATCGAGCGTGTGTGCATATTATCGAGTTCATTGTATAGAAAACACGTCTAGACGATGCCATTGTCTTGCGCTTGGAAGCACCTTGTGCTCAATCGATCCTGGCCGTGGCGCCACACTCTGTATTTTGGTTACACCAGCTTCGGTAAGTTTCAGTCGGCCGCTGGGGAGAGATGCTGCTCTCATCCTCGTCCCGAGTCGCTTAGTAGGTCAGTGTCCAATGGTCTGTTCACCAATCTTTCCGCACAGACCTCCCCCCCTTGCGGGCTGGCTTGCCCTGTGCCTGCTGTCCTGGTTTGACGAGGTAGCGACGTATGGTGACGCACCATGAGCGTATGCCCACTCTCGCAGGCCTGGTCTTCCGGGGTTACGTTGGCAGGCGCAAACGCGCGCGATGCAAACATGCGTAGATTGATGGTGCCGAGCGGACTTGCGTCGAGCTGCGACGAAGAATGCATCACTGTCTACTTCTTCGAAGTGGGCCGCGTCTTTTTCGAAGCGTTTGTGCGACTGCCCCTTATAGCGATCCCTGTCTTTTCCGAGCAGGGGTTCGTCGGGGGTTGGCATTTCATAAAGCTTGTCGGAGTCGTCCGTCTGCTCGAGGCACGGAGCTTGGGCGGATCATCGTCAAGCGCGCAGATAAGTTCCGAATCGTGACATGCACGCCGTGGGCCCCTGCAGATCGGTGCATGCGTAGTTGTTTGGCCAAGAACCCAACGTCGAATACGTCATCCTCGCCGTTGGTCTTGAAGACAGTCATGAATCGGGCGACGGCGACCATACTCGGGCGTTCATGTCGGCGCGGTGAGAGTGGGTATGACATTTCGAGCGAAGATGACGAGAAACCTAAGGTTACGCCGATCCGGAGGACTGCCCAGGTACCCAACTCTTCAAGTTGGGCGCCGGGGGGGAGGACGCCGCGAACGACGTGATCGCCTTGGGAAATGGTTATGGCATGTCGTGGACGTGACAACGAAATGGCACTTTTGTTCTCTTCCATTCTCATCGCCTAGCGGCGAAATGAATGAATCGCGCCCCCGAGCTTGTGCAACAATTATACTCACTCTACCAGTTCTGTTCACCCAAGGTTATCAAACTTGTCAGCTTCCAGCCTTGTACCAAGTCGCCGTCCTAGATCTGACGACATCATTGTCAGCATCGCCTTATCTTAACCATCAATGATGCCTATACTTGTCGATGCCACATAGTACCATCGGCGGAGGAGCTATGCGAACATTACTGCAAAGCCACAGATTGTATCTCGAGCTCGGGATGCTGCCCCCTGTGAACCGCACAGTACTAGGCTCAATTTTTTGTCCAGACGAACGGCGCTGTGCTGTAACCACTCCATACGAAACACCACGACGCGATTACGAAACTAACAAGGAGAGTTCACTCGTCTTCTCAGACTCATTCCGAGGCAGGCGGGTCGAAGGGGGTAGTCTTCGGGCCGTTGTAGGGAGTTCGGGTGGGCTCGGGGATGTTTCCTGGGGCGCGGAAGATCCCGGAACTAGGAAGCGCCTTCCCGGAACATCTCAAGATTGGCTGGCAAATTTTATTTTTGGGTTAGTTCGGGGTTTTTCCCACTTTGAGTGGTCTTTTATCAACGTAACAGGTTGTTTGTGCAGATCCAAGTCGGTGGCATGGTCCTCTAACTTTAATCAAGATAAAGGTGAAATGTATAGTATGGGAATGTTCGTCAACCGGCTGGAGAGTTTGACAAAGTCTGGTTCAATGTAAGTATTCGCTTTCCCTTGGAAAACAACCGTTGACCCTCGACTACGGCCTCACAAGCCGTGTATGGACACAGATCCTGCCCATCTGTGTTGTGGGTGACAGCAAATATTACGGTACGACCTGCATAGCGCTCGGGTTTTTTTAGAAGGCATCATGGGTGGCGCGCACGTGAATCCCCCTGTGACACATCTTGCTCGTTCATCTGGTCATGTGATGGAGAGATTGCCTTTGGCTGTGGGTCCAAATCCCTTTCATTGTGGCAATTGCCGATGAGCTCATTTAATTCTCAAGGTTGAACGAAAACAGATTTGACATCAAGTCTTGTTCGTTCGCCGAATGGAACAATATGATCGGTTTCAAGTGTCTATCTGTCTGTCATGGCTCACCTACCAGGAAATCGTCATTGAGGGATTGCTCATGATCAGAGGTACTATTTTCTTTTGTCTCTCGTGTGGTCCAGTGTGCCGTTAAGGAACCCCACTTCTCTTTGTTCTCTTTAGCTAATTCGCATTTCCGCAGAACAGACGGACTTGATTGCAGCGTCGCTACGTTAGTCACACTGCTCTTATCATAGATCGTCCTCACGCTTTACGAACAACGTCCATTATACGTCGGCAACATTTGTGACAAGAGAGGGTACTGTCTTGAAGTTTACTTTCTGCGGTGTGTTTTCGATCTCATGTTCCACACACCCCAGGCCGTTTAAGTTGGTGCTGCAACTCGTGTTTCAGTGTTGGTCGTCGCGCGGTTTGTGTACCTCGACTCCAAATCGGGCGACATCACGTTCAAGTATACATACAGTATGCTTTGATCCACCTTTCGCGTCTTTTTAGCCCAGGAACGCTTTGCTCTCTATTTCTATTTTATCAGTTCCTTCAGTATATAAGCGGATGTTCTGAACGATGTTGGTTTTTTTTGTAGACTGGTTCTCAGCTTGCACCGATTCTCTGCGAATCTCGTTTGCCCCTCGTCGACGTATGCTTCACGTCGATATGTGTCACAATCGAACAAAGATTGGATATTTCGTTGTGAGGGGGGGCATGCTGTTGCATGGCATACGTGTGTGTGGTGTGTCAACTGTTTTGAGTCAACGTGCCATAGCCGAGCGATGGTTGTTCGGCGATAACGACGGCGACCCGCAATGTGTTGAGAACGGGACACGCAGGACCCTGCGCGTGGAAGTCGGCGGGGACCGCAAAGTACCACAGGGGGAGGCGGAGGTTCGCACCCACAGATCGACTTTATCTCATTGATATGTAGTGTTGGAGAGGGGATCCAATTAAGGCACAACAGGTGCCTGTTCGTAAGGACTTGTCAGACGAGTCAACTATTAGAGTGAATATCACCGTCTGCAGATTTCTGTAAACTGCAAGCAAGCAACAGCAGAATTGATCAGTGAGTGTGGGGTGAGAATAATGCTGTCCAGGAGACACGACGATGACAGATACCATCGCCGAGTAGCGGGCCCGGCGATCGCATTTTACAGTTGGTGCGGTTACATGCGGTGGTTTTTCGGCATGCCATCGGGTTTTATAGACGAATTAAGAAACATGACTCTTAAGATCCTTGCGGAAAGTCCCGATGCCATCCAACTTGTACGTCATTATCACTTGACCCTTCCAGTGGGATACTGGGCGTTACCATGACCAAACTCGCCAAGCACTCACATACCCATTCTCATCTTTACAATGTACTACGGAAATCGAGAAGTTATGGGGACCGATCTGGTCAATACTCCCCTCAAGCACTGTTCTCCTCCGAACACGTCGCGCCATCCGGCCTTAGCGTTGCGGTAATTGGGCGCCGCCTACTTACCCGTATGTGACTGGCAGCCTGACATCTCCGACCTACAAATGTCCCAAATTGACCGCGGGTGTATTCAGGGATCCGGATTCTGTCCGGATCCGTGCGATTATGCTGTTAAAACACTGCTGTTTGCGGACAGGGTAGCTGTAACGTTATACTCTTAGCCGCACCGTGGGTCTATTATATGAAGTTGTGGTATCCGCCACCATCTCCCGTGCTCTTTCGGCCACGGTTGGTTGCGCTTGCGCGCCAGCGTTGCCAGTGGTCCCTTTCAAACCCACTCAGGTGCGTAGCTTTCCCCGTCACGACTGCAGCCTACAAGAAAAAGACGATCGTGTTGATAATCTGTCCTTTTTAACCCAGCCAGAACGAGGTCAAAGACGCCGCATGAGTGCACCAAATTCTCAATCTGTGGAGCTATGGCAGCTTTGCGGGTATACTGCAGGTGAGCGACAACAGTTGTCCATGTCTATCGCATAATGACACGCCCTGAACGTTTTCTTAGCCGCTTCGTGGGTGATCACTGTCTGGGAAGGGCTCGTCGCACTCGACGATGAGGTTAATTTTATTTGGACGTACGTCGTCGTATTCTTCCAAGCGAAACCATGTGGAACGTGACTCCTGCTGTGCACTAGTATGCCACACACCGCACATATCAAGTGGTTGTATTTCTTTGGGAAATACTTTGCGTTGGCTTTGCAGACGTAAGTGTCTCTTTGCTTCATCGTGTGGAGTAGACCTGACTATCCAAGTCTAGTGCAGTGTTTGGCATTCAAGTGGGGTACCTCGCGGATCATGCAATACCCCTCCAATATTGTCGACTGTATCGTCTCGTTGAGATGGCAGCGAGCACGTTGCTCATGCTCTGCTTTGATATCGTCTTACTCCTCCGAAGTGCGTACCTTCTGGGTTTCGTATGTTCCCCCTCTGACGATGTGATTAGTCTATGCACTATACGGGAAGCACACGTTCAGCAGCAATTTGGGAACGTTTGCTGTTGTAATAGAGTTCGTGACGACGGTTGCATCCGCGGGATCGACCATCCCCACGACGATGTACGACTCTAGTTGTGCGATGACCCAAGTACCAAAGACGATCCTCGTGTTCGTCGTTGGCACATTCACATCACAGGCCATCCTCTTGTGGTTGGCGTATCGCAAACGGGAACGCGCCGCCCGAGCAAGGTCGAACATTGCCTGTGTGACCATCCGCGATGGATTATTTGTGTTCGTGTGCATTGCTGGTAAGCGAGTCAACTTTCATACACACTTTTCGAATTGGAGAACTGAGTCAACACGCGCACTAGTATTTCTTGTGTGTATTTTCATTTGGACACTGCACGATAGCCCTATAACAACTCTGATGATCTTGTACGTCCCGCTACGCATCTCACCCAGAGACTATTCCTGACCCATCTATGAAAGCTGGATCCCGGTGGTTACCTACATAGCCGTATGTCGTCTTTTTCATACTGCCCAGCGACTTTTCGGGTATTGATGTCGCTTCCTTCTTCCCCCCGCATAGACGAGTCGCCTCATCTTGAACCTCCAACGCGCACGGAATGCCCCACCCACCCAGGAATTCACGACCGAAATCTGGGGACTGTATGGAAGCGCAGATTCGTTCCTACTTTCCGACGGGCCATTCGAACGACGTGCTGCACTCTAATTCGTTGGATTACATCGGTCAACCTTGGTTGTCATTGCTATCCTCCACCCCCATCCATCGTACAGCCGGACGGGCACGCCGGTTTGGATATGCGAACCGTGGCTAGACAAGATTATCCCATGATCGTACGAGCGCACGTTGCGAGATGGTCACCATGTGCATAGCTGGGTCACACTTGGGTGCTTGAGCCCCGGATCGGGGACCGACCAGGACAGTACAGTTCTTGCGGAGCGGGCACGCGGAAGGAAACATTAATTGATGGGTTGTCAATGGGAGGCACGCAGGTATCCTCGCGATCTAGAGGGTTCAGTTTGGAGCAAGTCGTGCGAACATTTGTTTTGTAGACTTATTTTTATGTTTTTTTTTAATGTAAGGTAGACCTCGGCAGTTTGCAGAGTTCTATGTACCTTAGACCTCGTTACTGACAGTAGTATTAAGAAAGCCGTCTTGTCCACCTAAGTAAAGAGAAGAAAAAAAAACAATAAAAGCGTGAGCAGGCCCGAAGTTCCTTGGCAACTCATTGTTGGCCAAATTCTTATAATTGTCTACCATTTGCTGGCGCTGAGCGCTGAGGCGTGAGATCTGTGATTAAATTTTTTCACGCGAATTAATTAATTAAAATTTTAACATTTGTCACGCCACGTTTGCGGAACCTCAGGTCTACTGGTCTACTGTAGAGACGTGGGTTACAGTCAGGACGAGACGCAATGTCGGTCATAATTAAATTGCTTGTGTGGATACCTTGCTGCGGGGTCTGCACGTTGAGCTGCCCCCATGATGGATTCTGGTGAACCAGATACCTGGAATGGTAATTTCAAAATACATGAACAAAAAAGGTAATATATAATAAAATATCTTTTTTTCTGAATATTCGGTCTGGACAATGCCCAGGCTGCCCTCGGTGAGAGACCAAGCCCAACCAAAAGAGAAAAAAAAAAATTATTGGTTTCCAGAAACCAACATGATTCTCCGAGTCCGAGTCCGTCGACACGCGTTTGCTTTCGAGTGACGCCGCTTCGGACCGGGAGTATTGTATCTCCAATTCCAACATGAGCTTGCCGAATTGGCTTTTGACTCGACCTGATGGAGGTATTACATAGTAGGGTCAACGGATGGCAGCAACTTCCGGTTCAACTGAGTTCCGGCGGAAGCGCCACTTGTGGCACAAAACACGTCCGTGTAATAGAAGGTTTGCCCGGTGCCATCGGAGGAGGGTTAAGTATTCTGACGCGTATCGCAGCGTCACCAAGGTGCAACATTACTTTGCGTGTTGCGGTGTTCACAAACGAACAATTGTTTCGGAACCTCCATGCTGTGACTTCTCCCTGCTTGCATGGCGCATGCAGAAGGTGAACCGGCATTATGGGTATACTAGTACCTCATGAGAGTGGAGCATGCTCCTCTAAAAATGGCACCTCATGGTACGGATCTTGATGTCGATATAAACTTTGTTGCCCACAGTTTTCTTACCTACAATGACGGGGGACCGGGAGTCCGGGACCGATCCTGCGAAAATGCACAGGAGGCAAAGGGGTATAATAAGAAAAATAGTACCCTCGTTGTCGACGCAATGGTTACTGTGTTTGACGGTGGACTCGGGGCGTATCTGGCGGTAACGTATGTCATCGATGGGCAAAGAGATCATGTGTATCATAGGTTTGTTGGCAGTGAGCCCGGCAGTGTCATATACTTGTTGGTGTCCTACACAAAAGATCACAATAGCATGATCCCTTGCCACAAACATGCTTTGAATCTTGGTACGTCATACATTGTTCTTGAACATCTAAGTAGCCTCCGTGTCAGTAAGTGACCATGGAACGTTCGACACATATACTTTGTTCAGCACGCAGCACCCCCCGCTCTATGAAAAGCGGTGCGATGCTCCACGTTAAATGTTAATCAACCATGATTTGTTGTTACAGCTGTACTTACTTCAAGCGCACTTTAACGTTAACGTTAGCGATAGCGATTAGAAAAGATGCTGCTGGCCGTATGGAAGGCCGCCAAAGTAACACGTGAGAGCCTTCAATTTAGTACCCATCCACTCCTCCTCGACTTCTACCTTTTCTTCTGGCACGCTATCCGTCAGCAACGCCGAGATCTCGTCCAAGTTCGTATTTCGAGGTAGGAAATAAGCCACGTTGTGGGTGACTTTCCGAGTAAGATGGAAGAGATCGGCACCATGAATAGGTTTGATGTTTGCAAGACTGAATTCTGGGTGGCGCTCGGGAGAAGCGTAGGTGTGCTCGCTGACAAGCTCGACGTCATTGTTCCCCTGTAACATATAGTCTGGACCTCCCCAAGGCGGACTGAGGAAGACGATGTCGATGGGACGCCTCCCAGCTGGTCGAGAAATGTACGCATGTGCAAATGAGATATAATCGGCCAGGACAAACTCGATGCGATCGGCGACGCCGTATATGACCGCGTTGTGTCTCGCGAGTGCCAACCTCACCGGAGAGATGTCCAGTGCAATCACTGTTAACGGAACGCGCGTTAGAAGACACGGATGACAGATTCGGTACGTGCATACCGTGTTCGCATGTTTTGGCAAATGCAATGGCGTTTCCGCCGACGCCACAAAAGGCATCGAGGACCGTATCGCATTGACATCTTTCCGCAATCTGGGTTGCGATCAGCTCCGGAGTGACACTGTACCACCCTTCCTCGTCTAACAAGCATCCTTCGTCGTAGAGGGTGAAATAGCGTTTTCGCTGAGAGAAGTCTGCGTGATGGACGGTGAGAGCGTACTTGACCAACGGAGGGGCTCCGTACATTTTTGCAGGTGCTCAGGGACTTCGGAGGCGGTCTTGTAGTGTGGTACAAGCCTGGTCGCCTCGTATGCATGCCTTGGTGAGCCGAGCGATTCAATTTGAGGGGACTTTTCGGTAGCTGTCACTGCATCGTGTTGGCTGGATGAGCTTCTGGCAACTTTGGAGGATGAATCTGGTGCGGGATTTTGTTGAAAGGCTTGTTTCGCAAAATGAGATAGTCCTGACAAGTTTTTGGTTCGTTTGCCCATACATAAACTAGGTCGAGGTGGTAGTCACCGTTGGCTTTCGTGTGCAAATCGTCCACAAGGCCAAATAGAAATTTAAATTAGTATGGCCGAACTTCAAGTCGGCAGGAACCTTGTTTACGAATGCACCTGCGATAGGCAACCGCACCGGTATAAGTAAACCCCACGAGAAGGTGTACTGCACGGGTACCGCTGCTGCAGCGCTGAACACCCGTTCCCCATGTTTGCAAAAGAAACTGGCTAGACTATTAAACGCTTGTCGGTCCCAAAGCCTTCATCCTGCTCATCAAATTTGAGCAGCACCCGTCCCTCGCCGTCCCCACGTACACCCCTCACCCATCTCCTTCCGAATCATCCCCCCAACACCTTCCATCACCCTGATCGGGATCCACCCACACATGCTCATCCCAGACAATGCCGCACGCGTCCCCGACCCACTCCAAGATGACTCCCTTCATGCCCGGACCGACTGCTGTGCAGCTCCGTTCGGCAATATCAGAATCGTCATGCGGCCCCCTCCGCACTGCCATTGTACGTCATCTTGGCGCTCATTGCGCTCACGAGGGGTTCGTCAACCGAGGACGGGCTGAGGCTGCCCGTGAAAGTGGGAGCGGGATCGTGCGTGCGGGTGGTCGGACGGAAAGGTCAAGTCCTCGACGCAATGTATCCCAGTGGACCCGGCAAAGGCGCTCGCCTCGATTTTTTACCGCACGTCGATCTTTACGCCCGAGATGGCCAATCGGTGTCGTCGAATGAGCGCGTGATATGCTTCGCAAAGCGTATAGAAGAAGCACTGGTGCGAGTGATAGATTGAATGGTGTGCGAGACCCGGTGACCGCGCGTATGTCGACAATTCCGCATGTGCGAGCGAACTGTGTCTAGATCGATCCGCGTCAGCAAGTAGACAAGAGAGAGGACAAGAGAGAAGAAACGAACTTGGGCGATCCAGGCTTCGGTCGGTCCCCAACTTCATGCACCACATACTTTACTTCCCCCGAATCGTGCGGTGATTCGAATTCAACTTCAGTCGTGCGATACACCCATTAGGAAACTTACAAGTAGACCACCAAGAGTGATCGACCCATCATGCATGCTCGAACGATCGCATTGCACCCTCGTGGTCGCTGTATACTGTGTATGGATAGTTAGGATATGTGTCTAGTAACACTCTTTGCGATGTAGCCAATGACGGATGGCTGAATATTGATGGCATTGATTTCAGCGTCAGTGTATGTGAGAACAGAGGGACAAGCACCTCTTCGGCGTCGACGAGCGCTGCATCCCACCGTCGCAAAAGAGCTCGGACGAGAGCTCGACTAGCGAGTACATGATGGTTTGGATTCCGAGACTCGGGGATCGCTGCGGTCAATAACGCCTCAGCGTTCTCGAGCTGATCATGCTTCCATGAATCGAGCGCAGCGCCCTCGATCTGAATACCAGGTTTCTGGAAAGTGGGATGTAGACGAGACAATGAGGTTGGATACTATTTGGAAAGATGAGCGGAACAAGAAAATTGTTCAGATTCGCCATGATCCAAATGAACACGATACTGACAGTGATGAGAGGTAGATTTCTGAAGGTGATATTCCCGCCGTGTCCACCAATTGCAAGAAACCGGTCGTCTGGTGAAAGTGCAATCGAACCGTGTGCCTGCTTTGAAACTTGTGTTACCTCGGGCTCCACACCACAGCGTCGTTGTCGTCACAGTCGTCGTGAGAGGGATTGGCCGCCTGGCGGTACTCGGTATGGCAAATCCTGCACAACACAACACACTTTCCCCTGCGCTATCTAACCGTTCAGGTTTGGGTTACGTGTCGTGCGTCGTCGTCGTCAGAGAGCTTTGCGCTTTCGGATCAGGTTCTAGGTAAGAAACCTCCACGGCGACAAATTTTGTCCTCCACAGCCACAATTCACCCCAGTGACCAATTGTGAACAGGGCAGCGTCGAATCGGAGTACTTGGAGACGGTCGAAAGTAATGTGCAAAATGACCAAAAACACGTTCATGGTCAGATGAGAAAAACCATCCAACAAGTACATGCAATGACGTGTACTGACAGTCTCTAACCGGGTTCTGCCACAAGCAAGGTGATCGGCGCGGAGTTACAAACTGACGTTGACACCAACTTGAAACCATCATACTAAGTACTACTACTCTCGGCGATGTCTTGTTCCCAACTTATTGGACATGAGGGCTTTCGATCCTTTGATCACAATAACGACTAGTCGAGTCCAGGTCCAGCTGGGAATGGCACGCGTCTGAATCGATTCGGACGGTCGACTATCCAATACGGCGCGTCGCCAACCTCGGTTTCAAATCGCACCGACCAACTCGTTATGAGCTGAGACTTGGCTCCAACGTATAAAAAGCAGAACTCGAGCGACGAAACTTCTCATCCTCCACTACCATTCTCGAGCACGGCGATCCCTCAAGTTCATCTCGATTCTCGACGCACACAAGATGCACGCGTTCTCGTTGACGTCTCTGATCTTCCTTCTCTCTGTCGTCCGTTCGTTGGAGGCGGTCTCTCTTGTGTCTAAACCTCGCTCTCGACTCCGTACGAGGTTTGACGGTTCTGATTCCCCGGATGTCATCGACGCTACCAACGGCCAACTTGAGATCGCGAACAAGATGATCGCCCCCGATGGCTTCTCCCGAAGGTTGATTTATCTCTTTGGCGATGTATCTCGTCTTTTGACATGCATCCCTAGTGCTACCTTAGCTGGTGGTACCTTTCCCGGTCCGATCATTAAGGCGCAAAAGGTTCGTGGCTCACCACTCTTCTCGTCGGGGGGCCGTGAAATATGACGCGTGCGACATTAGGGCCGGAATTTCTCAATCAACGTCGTCAACAACCTGCATGACCCCACCATGGAGCTGACAACTACAATCGTGAGTTCATTCGACGTTTGCCTCCCGTCTGCCTTGTGACGGAGCCTTCGTCTTCAGCATTGGCACGGAATCTTCCAGAATAGATCCAACTGGGCCGACGGCGTCTCTTTCATTACTCAATGTCCGATTGAACCTGGCCAAAGCTTTCAGTATCGGTTCAACGCTGAGAATCAGACGGGCACCTATTGGTACCACTCCCATCATGAATTGCAGTATTGCGACGGACTTCGTGGCCCACTGATAATTTATGACCCTGATGATCCTCATGCTCATCTATACGATGTTGATGATGGTTTGTCCACAACTTCAGCTATTCGACTCGCTTGCATGACTGACCATACTTTTACAGAGAACACGATCATTACACTTGCGGACTGGTAAGTTTCACATATTACTCTTGAAGATTCTCGTTACACAAGGCATCACAGGTGGCATATACCGTCACGGCAGATCGCGCCGCCCTTCACTCCCAATGCGACTACCATCAATGGAAAAGGACGCTATCCAGGAGGCCCAAATGCACCACTTTCAGTTGTCAACGTCGAACAAGGCAAACGCTATCGCTTCCGTATCATCGGCGCATCCTGTGACGCATGGCACAACTTCACCATCGACGGCCATCGAATGACGATCATCGAGGCTGACGGCGTCGAGGTCCGTCCACAAGAAGTTGATTGGCTCCAGGTCCTTGCGGGGCAGAGATACTCCGTCGTGGTGGCTGCCAATCAACCAACAGACAACTACTGGATACGTGCATTGCCCAACCATGGCAACCAAACGTTCATTGGTGGGCAGAACTCGGCAATACTACGTTACGTTGGCGCGCCGACACGGGACCCAACGACGAATCAGGGACTAGTCACCGCACACTTCGAAGAGAGTCAACTCCGTCCTCTTGAAAACCTCCCTCCTCCCGGCGTCTCTGAACTGGGGAAAGCAGATGTTGTGCTATCCCTGGTACCTGGATTCAACAACAGCTTCAATGTCAACGGAGTTCGCTTCAGACCCCCTCCAGCACCCGTCCTCCTTCAAATACTCAGCGGCGCTCGTCATCCCACCGAACTCCTTCCCAGCGGCAGTGTCTACGAACTACCCAGGAACAAAGTTATCGAGGTTCACATGCCCGCCAACGATCTCACGCCAGGAGGTGCTAGGGGTAGTCCGGTCAGTAATCCCTGATGACAGCTCCGCGATTATCGTTGAATGAAATCTATCATCACAGCACGGCATCCACCTCCACGGCGTGAGTCACTCTCTATTAATGGCGTAACTTTACCGAGCGAAATTTGCAGCACAACTTCCATGTCATTCGCACGGCTACGAATAGCACCCCGAATTTTATCAATCCTCTGAGAAGGGATACGGTTTCGATGGGCTCGCAAGCCCAAAAATCCAACATCACGTTCCGGTTTATCACGGACAATCCTGGCCCATGGATTCTGCACTGGTAAGTGACGATTGACAGATTCCTACTACCCATTCTGAAGCTTCCTCAGCCATATTGATTTCCACTTGTTCAAGTACGTGTCCTAGCTGATCATGTTCATCCACTGACTCGTGATTCTAGTGGTTTTGCTGTGATAATGGCGGAGGCGCCTGATACGGCCGCCATACAGCAGAATAATGTCTTGCCAAGTGCGTAATCAGATTCCTCAGCAGTTTGACTGGGTTGTTAAACAGCAATCGATGGCAGGTGCTTGGAGTGACCTCTGCCCTGCCAGGATCCGCGAAGCCACAGCCCTTTTCAACACTACGGGTACCTTCAATCTCACTGCCTTCAACGTAGCTACCAGCGCGAAGTCGACCAATTTGAGCACGGCTCCGACTCTCTCCGACCCGCCCAGCCTCAGCAGAACGAGTTCCCACACAGACATCAGCACCATGCCACCGTCCTTCAGTACCTTGTCTGGATTATCATAAAGGATTGCATCTTGCATCTTTCCTTTCGCGTGTACCTTATATAATCTTCCGCGCTTCGTGATTAATTGTCCTGTAGAGCGTTTCTATTAATATGTGTACCCCTCTTTTTTTTCCGGTTTCGGATCACGCCCATGTCATTCATACCCTAGAATGCCCATTCAGGCAGCAGGCTGTCCGTACTTTCATACTTTGCAGAGTAAAAATCGTACAGCCTTGACAGTCTCCGCCGGGCCGTTTCTCGCAGTGGTGTACAGTTATAGGGTCTAAGTTCATGCTCACGCGCAGCGCTTAAAACGCTAGAATGACTGTGATCTCCCAAAACATGATGGCCTCATTCCTTGAAAGTGGTATGTACAATCGAAGCTGTGCGCAATTCAAGGTCCCCGTCATACCATAGGAATACTGGTATGATCGGTTACCAGCGTACTCGATCATTGAATGTTTACAAATTGGAGGGTTCCTTGATTGGGATCCAACATTCACGTCAAAGTTTAAGTTGGACCACTCTTAGTGCCTGTTGGGAATGGTCCGAGTCCAACAATAGCTTCATCCAGATTTGGTTCCAAATTTAGACGTCCGATGTGGCTTGACTTTGCCGCGTCACAGCCCGCCGGAGTCTAAATGCCTATTAGACACGACGCCGGCCGCCATTCCACGTTGGGAATCGGACTTTGTTGACCACTGTACTATTCCCAGAACCACTTACCCTCTCGCCGACCCAAGCGCGCACCGACTCGTGTGACGACGTTTGATCCGTCCACCATGCTCGGCGGACCTGTTAATATTATTCATCGGTGTCGTTCGATGGGAAGCTAATGATTCGGTCGATCGGCGCCGCATGCTCGCTATCGTGAACTCGGAGTAGAGAAATCGTTGGAGCGGTCCCATGTGGCACTCGCTGCTATCCGGTAGTCCATGTCACCGCTCATCTTTGTCACTTCCGGTTGGAAATATCTTCCTATCTGAATCGTCGGTGTGGTTTCCGTTCAGATCAGCAATGCTGTACTGCGGGCCTCCACCATCGTGCACAGCCACCATTTTCTCAAAAACAGCTACATACGTCGTCGGGATACTGGTCACTGCCACGAGTTTTCGTGGCCATCGTATCGAATCTTTGTGAGGCTAGTTGTTTCATGATTGTAATACTGTTACTGAGACCATTCTTTCGATCAACTTTAGACAACGGAGACTGGCCGATATGCCTGCCCACGATTGATTGGGGCTTTCAAACCTCCAGCGGGCCAGGATCCCAGCCGTGCTCGGTAGCGTATTTGCAATTCTGGTTGTCCCGGTGATTCTGGCAGTGTGCTGCTTACACTAATAGCCAGATACACAGCTCGACCGTTGCGATTGTGCCCAATTATCTGCTGTCAGCTAGTGTGTCACTCCCGGTTCAGCATGTACACAATTACCGGAGTTATTTTTTCCTGCTCAGTTACAGCTAACAGTAACCCGGTTCGCTCTCCAGGTTACGGACTACCAGTCCTTTTGTGGTGCCCTTACCAGTCTTGTGAGTGGCGGGATCTACCTCAGTTTTCTGAACATGGCGCTGCATCATCAGCGCTCGAGCGATGTAGCACAAGAATACAGTAAGCAACCGAAGGCTAAGTTCCCCCTATCACTGCAACGGCACCTGCCAATGGCATGCCGGAACGATCTTCAGTGCTCAAATATAAAAGAAGTGCAAGTTGCACACACTACTTCACTTTAATTTCCTCGCGTAATTTTCGAGATGCTTTCCTTGTCCATCCTTGCATTTTCACTATTACCCATCACTAATGCGTTGTCGGTCCACAAGATTCTGGACTCGACACCCACCGTTACATCAATAAATGTGCTTGGTCCTGTGAGCCAAATTCATATCGCGAACAATTTTATTGCGCCGGATGGGTACAACCGATCGTGAGTTGATGTTGATTGTTGCTTCTTTATACATTCCTAACGTTTTGTAGAGCAACTCTGGCCAATGGTGTATTCCCTGGGCCGTTGATCCGGGCCAACAAGGTGAGAATTACGATAATATCTAAATTGGAGTACATATGCCTTTCTAGAATGATCATTTTGCTATTCAACTTTTTAACGAACTCACGGACGATACCATGCCACTGGAAACTAGCGTCGTAAGTAATTATACATCTAATTTCGTGAACCGCATTTTCATGTACCTCCCAAAAGCACTGGCACGGAATTTCTCAGCACAAGTCCAACTGGGCTGACGGTGTTGCATCCATCACTCAGTGCCCGCTTCGTCAGCAGGAAGCATTCGAGCACAAATTTACACCCACCAGTCAGAGTGGAACGTACTGGTACCACTCACACTATTTAACTCAATATTGTGACGGACTTCGAGGACCGCTGGTTATCTATGATCCTGAGGACCCTCTAGCATATTTATATGATGTTGATGATGGTGGGTTTCCATCAATTTTCTGTCCATGCTCTGTCTTATCGTCTAAACAGAGAATACCGTTATCACGCTCTCAGACTGGTGAGCGTATCATGTCTAACAGAAAAGTTTTGTGCTGACCCCAATTTAGGTATCACACAGCCTCTATCCAACTCGGCGAGCTATTCGCACCGGTGAATGCGAACTCGACACTGATCAATGGCCACGGTCGCTATGCTGGTGGTCCATCGACGCCACTCTCGGTTATCAATGTCCAACCAGGGTTACGATATCGCTTCCGCGTGATTGCCACGTCTTGTGATCCTTCCTTCAACTTCACCATTGATGGTCACCGGATGACCATCATTGAAGTAGATGGGACTGAAGTGCAACCCGTAGAAGTTGACTCGATACCCATCCTAGCTGGTCAACGCTACTCCGTGGTTGTTACAGCAGACCAGCCCGTTGGCAGCTACTGGATTCGTTCTTTGAGCGATGTGCCCAACGCCACGTTCGAGGACGGTCAGAATATGGCCATCCTGCGATATGAAGGAGTACCAGACCAAGATCCCACGTCTGCACCTGGCCCGTATGAACTCTCGTTCGATGAGGGCAACCTTCACCCACTCATCAACCCCGGCGCTCCTGGGATACCCGAGATCGGAAAGGCGGATGTGAACCTTCAAATCGCTCCGGGCTTCAACTCGGAGGGGTACTTTACATTTGGCAATGCGTCCTACGTCAACCCCCCTGTCCCTGTTCTTCTCCAGATACTCAGTGGAGCAAGACATCCTTCGCAACTCCTGCCAAACGGAAGTGTCTACGAACTTCCACCGAACAAGGTTGTAGAAATAAGCTTCCCTAACCCTACTGCAGCTCCTGGTTTTCCCGTAAGTGCCATGTTTGTAAAATCTTGTTCAATGCTGACCCTGCATGCGTTTTTCAGCACCCTATACATCTGCACGGCGTATGTGGTCCACTCCACCTTTTTGTCTCTAACTAAACGATTTTTCAGCACAAATTTGATGTAGTGAGGGTTGCGGGTAGCAATATGACGAATTTCGTGAATCCTGTCCGGCGCGACGTCGTGTCCATAGGCAATAGCACTACTGACAACGTGACCATCCGTTTCGTCACGGATAATCCGGGACCCTGGTTCCTTCACTGGTGAGTGGTTACCTCGAGTTCTGCAAGATTGCGATCTCACGTGTCTATATCAATCTAGTCACATTGACTGGCATCTCAACCAGTACGTCAACTCCAATGGACCAACATTTTAGAGAACTAACTCCTGTCTCCAGCGGATTTGCTGTCGTAATGGCAGAAGCACCGAGCGAAGCGGCCATGGAACAAGCCGCAGCAATTCCAGGTAAGTTCCGTACCTCATTGTGCTACTGGAAACTGCAGAGATTGATCGCCGCCCACACACTGTGACACAGCGGACTGGGGTCAACTGTGCCTCCCTAACCAGGCCTGGGGACAAACACACCTCGGGGTACTCGACAATTAGTGCATGGTGTCTTGATTTTCTTTCTTTCCTTGGGCGGAGGGTCGCTTCTTCGGTATACATTATGAAGGACATTCAGGGCATTAAACTAGCTCTTACTAGTACGGTATTTGTAATACTGAGCATACGATAATGAGATTTCTTGCTCCAGATACACCCCTGTGTGGGTATGAACTTAGGCTTAACTGTAGAGTTGGTTTATAATGTATAGTGTGTAGCAAACATATCTGTGCGAGTTCTTTTTCTTTCGCGACGACATGTGCTTGTCACTAAGTGGTAGTATGGGTGTGGTTCAGGGTACGCCCAAACATCCACCGGTTCGTCTCGATAGGTCACGTTCGAACTCTTAGGTGGAATCTCGGATATGCTAGATTTGTCGCAGTGGTGCGGCGGGCCTATGAACTGCTCAAGTTTGGCTCATGATAGTACAATCGCACAATACTATGTAGCAGTCTAGCATCAGTTTCTTCTTCGCCAATGACCATCTTATCGAGTTCAACATTCCCCGGAGTCTGTCGCACATCGCACCGAAGTCTAAGTACCTCCAACCTGATCTCAAGCTCGTCTGGTACCCACTTTTATGCCGGTGTACAGATAAGTATGCATGTTGCACATTACACGATCGCGCACGTTCGTGTATTATAATTATAGGTGCATCGTGCAACTCAACTTTTGTGTCGTGGAAGCTCCTTGTCTCTTGGCCGTGTAGTAACCCGTCCAATAGCCTTGAAGAATAGGGGGCCTTTGGGGTGTCGGCGATGGAGTGGTTCCGGTTGACATTCACTGCGAGGCGATGAGTTTCATTTTGATCTTGTCAATGTTTCAGGTCAGAGACATAATGCGATTGGACACCGAACCATGACCGCACGTTGGGAAGTTGGGACGGACTCGGGAAACGTGATCTTAATTACGGCACGCACTTTGCTTTCGGCACTCCCGAAGGAGACTGCCAAGTGGATGACATCAGCATCAGTCCGCTCGACCGAGGAATGCGGCCCCGCTGAATATATACAAGAGACGCTGATGCTGATGGCGGCCTGACGACACAAAACGTTAAAGATCAAAAATAGGCGATGCACCGGCCGGTCTTTCAAAGTCAAGTAGGAAGGCGTTGAGAAGCGATCACTAGATAAAACGCGGCGGAACTACACCTAATCCGCAAACTTCCTAGGACCTGTATGTTTGCTGACTGTCTCGGCGCTCCATGGGCCTCGGACTCATCGGACAGGGCAAAGTCCCGGAACGCCACATCATGGCAACTCGCTATTACAACGAGCGAAGTGATTATGAGCGCATGGGGCTGCTACTAGTACTCCCGACGAGACGACCACCCTATGATGTCGAGTACTGGACAAGCGAGCAATCGAAGTGCGTCCACCTGCCTATATCAGTGTAGATCATGTTTGTGATGCTGAATTAGATGCGTATGTCATGGACCTTCTCGCCGTTTTCGCACAGGCACATCTCGTCCAATCTCCATCGGGCTGCTTGTCAAAAAGCAGCCGCGTTTTGCTGGCTCAACCCGTCTCCCCTTCAAGAGCGACGTCTCGGAGCGAGACCGATTAGACAGCGCATAAGCGAATCTAAGTCCGCCCCACGCAGGCCGACTTCTTCGAGAAATTCCGCGGCGACTGAAATTCAATCGCCTCAATCCTTTCAAGCAAAGCCCCCTCGATTTCAACCCCGAGAATGCGAACAAGTGTCGTACCGTCTACAATATTTATAAGCAAAGCCGCTGTATAATTGGTTTGGCAGCATACATTTGGTGAACATTTGAAGGCTTTACTGGACGACTTTCCGTGCGCTATGTAGAATATAATAAATCGGGGTTCTAAATCATATGAAATTGTAAATTATGTGCCCGAATTAACCGTAGGCTCAAGGAATAAAATATTCGCTTACATATTCTCCTCATCGTCAGTCTGCAGCACGCAAAATGGACGCGGACGCTATGATCATTGCAGTCAGCCAAGCCGAGGCAGAAGAGGATCCATCAGAGGACGAGGAGTATGAGCAAGTACTCACTCCCGCCGCCATTATCAGAGGAGTCGAGATCGCGCGTGAAATACGGATCATGGGGCGGCACATCCATCGTCTCTACCGGCGTAGGCCGCAACCCCTCCCAAACCTTCGCATCAATATACCATTGCAGATGCTCTATGATAGCCAAGATGATAGAGCTTTCATCACGACCATGGGCTTTAATGTAGAGACTCTCGGATACATACTGACCTCTGGTTTTGCTGCCAGTTGGTCCACGACACCTATTCACCGCTCGGATACAAATACTGCGGGTGATCCAAGGCCGGGGCACACTCCGTTACGGTTGTGGTCTCGATTTTCCAGCGGTTGCTGATGTCAGCCTGCACGAAAGCTCGAAAGGTTGTAGGGCACCTTGCTGTAGTGAGCGTGGACATCAAATGCGAGTCGACGAGTCAGCGCTTGCGATTACCTCAGCTGACATAAGCCATATCACTGGCGTAGTGGCCGAAATGGTTTATTCTCCAGGCTAGAATAATCTATAAGGGGGGGTCCTACCCCCTCTTCAGATTAAAGTTTATTTGAGGGTGGTTGATTTCAAATCTCTTGCGTTTGACACCCGGCATCGCGGTACACCACCCGGCACGGCGGCACACCTTCCTAATTGGTTTGATTTTAGTTTATTCTATTGCATTTTAGCCCACGAAAAGTACTATCAGCGGCGCCGCCCTGGTCGTCACGTCTCTACATTACTTTGATACAAATGTTAGCTAAAATAATACTCGGCGGCCGTGGCGTGAGTGAATGCTGTGGTAGACTAACCGCAATGGAGTCATACAATGCCGTGAAAACGTACGGAGTCTGGTGACCAGACCGTCCTAATGAAGCAAGCGGTCGATATGTCGGCTACCAGCTATGTTTGTAGCTAACTATCACCGATAGGCTCACAGGGTGGACGCCGGGAGTAACAGTTGATCATGCGGTACAAAAGGGGGTTGCATGTGGCGTTCCGGGACCTTGCCCTGTCCGATAACGCTGAGACACAGCCAACAAACATATAGTTGCCCTAGGAAGTATGTGGATTGCGCTCAAGATTTGGTTCCTTATTAAGGTACGTAGTATCGTTCAAGTTTGACCCGGTGTTGTTACTCACCGCCACACATCACAGAACATTACTACACGCCATTCTAGCTGATTCAATCGTAGGCCGGCGGCCACATGCAGACGATTGAGCGGCACCGGTTAAATGATGGGTTGCTCCGAGTCGCTCCGAGTCTCAAAACATTCAAGTAAGTTTGAGATAGTATCGCAGGTCCTGATAACATCAAATTACGAGTTTGAAGCATTCTGATTTCATTGCGGCGTTAAGTGGTGTTGACTTCTTTACTCGGTCACTGCCAAGGGGATGCAGTGTGGTGGCTAGCGCCGCATTGCTTGATAGTACGTATGCATTCCTGACAAAGCTTCCAGGAGAAGCTTGGCGGCCCATTGAAATCAAGTTGGACAACGTGGCCCTAGTCCAAATAACGGAGATCATGCCGTTCACGACTCTGTCCATCTGGAAGCGTAATAAAAGGAGGAACAGAACAAACTCTCGTCCCTCCTTCACTACCCCAACGCCAACTAACCATTCATCCTCCTCGCTGCTCAGTCGTTAGTGAGCAGCAGGCATTATTTAAGTCTTCGTAATGTATCCTCTCTTGATATTCATCTTTTCATTTATTTCCATCACCCATGCCGCGTCCATCGTTGCGCGTTCGCAATCCAGTCCTCGGTCACTGTTACCCAATACTGTCGGACCCGTCACTAACTTAACAATATCCAATGGGATGATTGCCCCAGATGGTTTCTTGCGCTCGTAGGTCGTCTTTTGGTTGCTTGTTCCTTCGTATTGACCCCACTCCAGTACTTCACTTGCTGGAGGCACCTTCCCTGGACCGTTAATCAAGGCTCATAAGGTGTGTTCATTGATGACGGTTGCTGTTCATCTGACTGAAATCCAATCAAAGGGAGAGCGTTTTGCGATTAATGTAGTCAATGAATTGAAAGATCCAGAAATGTGGCTGAGCACTAGTGTGGTATGTACCGAGTAGATCGACCAGAAAGCGGCGTTCACACCTCTTCAGCATTGGCATGGAGTCTTTCAAAATGGTACAAACTATGTTGATGGTACAGCGTTTGTCACGCAATGTCCTATCACACAAAACAGCTCCTTCCTTCACCGATTCGAGGCGAAGAACCAAGCGGGGACGTTTTGGTATCACTCACACTATTCTTCTCAAACATGTGATGGGTTGAGAGGACCTCTCGTCATATATGATCCCGATGATCCTTATCGTCACCTGTATGATGTGGACGATGGTGGGTGGATAGCCCGAAACCGTAAATCTTGTAATGAGATCGTTCTCTAGAGACAACTGTGATTACCCTCGCAGACTGGTATGCTTTTGGTCGTGTTTCCGAGATGCTTCTGATCGTTTCACGGTTTAAGGTATCATTATGCCTCTCCAGTGCTAAACTTCATCATTGGTACCAATGCTAACTCAAGTCTTATCAACGGACTTGGGCGTTACACGGGGGGGCCCAAGTCAGAGCTCGCTGTTATTAACGTCGAGTATGGCAAGCGCTACCGCTTCCGTTTGGTTGGGATGTCCTGCGATCCAAATTTCTTGTTCTCCATTGATGGACATAACTTGACCGTCATCGAGGCTGATGGAATGTTGACGGAGCCGCTCCTTGTGGATTCGCTCCAGGTGTTTCCCGGGCAACGCTATTCCGTTATCATGAACGCCACGCAGCCGGTCGATAACTACTGGATACGAGCCCTGGCAAGCACCCCTGGTGCAACCTTCGCTGGAGGACTCAATTCTGCCATTTTACGATACAATGGCGCGCCAAGCCAAGACCCAACGACCAACCATTCAACGGCTGTGATGCCTCTTCTGGAACATAATCTGCACGCCCTCATTAACCCAGGAGCACCCGGCATCCCCGAGTATGGGAAGGCGGACATCAACATTGTGATCTCCGCCAACAATATCGGTGGTGTATACTATCTCAATGGCGCCCGGTACCGGCCTCCAACTGTACCCGTACTATTGCAGATATTAAGCGGCGCACAACAAGCGACTGACCTCATGCCAAACGGAAGTGTGTATGTCTTGGAGCCTAACAAGGTTGTGGAGTTGACCATGCTTACTGTTGGCTTCGGTGGCCCTGTGAGCTCTCATTCATCATCATCTTAATGCAATTACTTACACTTGCTCAGCATCCCATCCACATTCATGGGGTCCGTCCATCTTCTGGGAGTTATTCACATGTCTGACTTGACTTGCAGCATGCTTTCGATGTTGTACAAAGCGCAGGTGACAATACGACCTTCAACTACAAAAACCCCGTCCGTCGAGACGTGGTGTCCGCTGGCATACAAGGGGAACAAATGGTTATTCGATGGGTCACGGACAATGCCGGACCATGGTTTCTGCACTGGTACGGTCATTTGTCGTCTACCATGTGTAACCCTTCTTGACGTCCCACGTCTAGTCATATCGACTGGCATCTAGATGCGTGAGTATTTTCGTCCTGTCATGTTATGAAAGCTTGCTCATGAGCTCTCCTGTAATACATAGTGGCTTCGCTGTTGTGATGGTCGAGAATCCTGCTGGAGTGCGTAACCATCTTGGCGTCATTCCTGGTAAGCGACTTTGTCAACTCTTTGGATCTATCTTATATACATCCGACTAGAATCATGGGACGACCTGTGCCCAAAATACAATTCGTTGTCCCCATCACAGCTAGGAGCTGTGAACGCCAAGCAACAGGCTGCCAATATAACTACGTTACTACTTCCGGACTGATATGTTGATGATGTTAATCAGAGCGGAACTTCATTTGGAGGAAGGGATACCATATGGGTGGTTGTTGGGGTGTAGACTAGCTAATTTATTCTGGATGTCTGGATTGGCCCGAATATATCGGGGTCCCGGAATGTTTCGTGATGTTTATGTCTACATGATTCGGACGTCCTCAATAGGGGTCTCCCAAAATTCAGATCACTCCAAGACGTCCATGGAGCCCAAGTTACCTGCAAACATAAACCCAGGCATCGCCAACGTCCCCGGACGCGACCCTCAAGCTCAGGCGGTTGCAAATCTCTGCTGGAACAAGACAGGCAGAAGCATCATTGCTTCTTTAACCCACAAGGTTTTCATAATCACCTTGTTGGAATACGAGGACCGTCCATTAATACAAATACGAGAAAACCAAGCTCGGCCTCACCGGCATGGACAAGAGCAGGGCTTAGGCATCTGAGACACATATTCGTAGTATATAGGTCGAGGTAGTATAAGGGGAACATATATAGAATCTTCGTCCCCGGCCCTCACAAGGGGCTCACTCGGACTGTTCTAAGTCACCTCGCGTAATCGTTATCCAACGACACACCTGAGCCATCAGTAAGTGAAAATGTCATGTTGAGACGACGGACACTCATGCATGTTAGCTTGCTTGCGGCATATGATCTGGGTGCTCCTGCGGCCCTTCTGCAGGCTATACATGATACAGAGCGTCAAATTCAAAAACCCATTGATGGTGAAAATGACGAACGAGTCAAGATAACCCGACTTTACAAAGTATGTCGGACAGGAAAGGTGTGTGTGGCAAGTGCATCGTCGTTCAGTTCATGAATCCAGATGTCCAGGTACTATCATGCCTTCTTGACTTTCTTCACAGAACGGATCAAAGAGTACGGGGCGTCGGAGACAATGGAGAATTATGTATTCAGTCATGCTGTCAATGTTGACGGCGTCCAAATGTTGGCGAGATTCATGAGCGGGGTGTGGGTAGCTTGATTTTTTGATGTTCACGACTCTGCTTCTAACTCGTGACCTCGTGACTATTAGGTATCATCCGCTGATCCAGACTGGGGTACGTTTGTTTGGTTTGTTTGTGTGTTTATCAACGACAAATCGTTGATCTGAACACAGTATGGCACTGAGTTTGGGAGCGATGCCATGATAGCGCAAGGTCTGTGCGAGGCCCTCCTTATTACGAATTCGAGGCTCATTGTGCCTCAGGTCTTGCCCAGGCTGCCGTACACTCCCCCCTGGTTTCCGACTTGCTGGACTTTACGGTTCTTGGTACAGCCGGGGATGCATCGAACACGCTTATTGTGGATGAGAAGGAAAAGGGGAAGCCTCTTCTTCATGTCCTCCGCGAACCATATGACTCTGACGCTCTAAAACCTGTACCATACGACCTTGACAAGGCTGTGAGCCAGTATCGAGCGGATACAATGAAGGATGGTCGCCCGGAAGAGATAAGGAAGCTATGTGCCACTTGGTGGAGTGGTGCATCAAATCTTGATGCAAAGGTCGAGGAGTTGTTCTGAGCGACCACTCTCCTGCTCTGTGGTACGGGCAAGCGAGGTCGCAAGCCGCGGTTGGACTTTGCCCTCATGCATGCGCTAAATGCGACGCTTTTCCTGCCGTCTTTGCTGAGGATCATTCCTAGCGGCACTTCCAAGGTCAAGTTGCTCAAGGCGTTTTTACCTGTGACGGTGATGTATGTACTCACCCGCGGTCGCCCCAGGATTGATGCGGGACTTATGATATCATACACCGTCGCTCCGCGCCCTCCTGGACAGCCGCCAGTGACACTTACTCCAAGCGTTCGCACCGTTGGAGACCCGAATGAAACGTACAACCCGTGGTTGAACATCTCTGCATCCGTTATTCACGCTCCAGATGCCCACACGGTCAAGGCCATCAGGGCGTTGTACTATGCTGCGCAGCATTACGGACACAGGAAAGCACGCGACCTTCCTGGGTGCTTCATCATGGTGGACGACGGGCGGCGGGTCGAAACGTTGCCTGGAATCTTGGAGTTGGATGGTACACTGTTTGTGCGGGCTGCTGGCGTTGTGATGGACACCCTTGGTTGGGTTACTCATGGAGATAACCCTGGCAGTTGGGATTTCTCGGGGCTTGGATGGGTTGGTGCGTGGAAGCATTCAGATTAGCACGATTCACGTAGCAAAGGAAGATACGTTTCTTCTCAAAATACTTCGAAACTTGTATGTAGTTATTTGGTGGCTAGCTGTATGATATATCTGTCTCAGAAGTTGGTCCGTTGATCATAGGTGTTCGAGCATCTCGTCTATCTCCACTGGCACGAAGTGCGACTTGAGCTTGGGACGGTAGCTGTACCGTCTCCCCAAACTCCTGGATCGCGGGCTCGCAAGGGATACATTGCTCACCGGTGCACCCATCATCTCATCTCAAGTACCTAATGGATGTCCATTGTCCTTGGTCCCAGCGGCGTTCACTATCTTCAAGAGGAGAGTGTTCCTTGAGTGTGATCGACGCCGCTTGGACTAGAGAATCCTGACCTTCGATTCCACGCCCCCTCAACAAGAGTACAGGTAACGGTTGGTTTTGTCTCGGTCTGAGTCTCAGGTACTTCGGTGTCTTGGCCAATTTTGACCACTTTCAACCTAGGCTGACGCATCGGACACATATAATCCTTCTTGAACAGATGAACGATCCCATCGCAGAACAACACTGGGGTATCGCCATGGCAGAGACAGCCTGCGTCGCAGGCTGCATTTGTATTTTCTGTGCCAGACGCTCGGTTTGTATTGGATCACTTACCCTTGGACCCCGACTCACATTTCGTCACAGGACACTCAGAGTGCTGAAGTAGATCACACACGCACCACCCCAAGATCCCGTCCACGAAGGCATCCTCGCCGTTCATTGCCTTCTACGAGCACCATCATGGAAGTGCTGTACCCATCGTCGTATCTGGGTACTCCCGCCTTTTCTAACCCCCCCTCGTACTTGCTGGGAGACACCCATCCTTCCACTGCTCAAGGGGACCGCAGAGAACACACTGATCGCACTCCGCTGATCTCGACGGCTGCCGCAGGGGGGACGCTCGTACCATTTGGCCATCACGATCCCCTAGTGGAAGCACCCTCACTGACGGGAGTCCCATCTTCGGGGGATCCTTCTGGGAGAATCCCACCCGCCGACCCCGATCCTCCCGTGGTCAGCTTAGGCATTGATGTCTTGGGAGAGGCTGAACCACCACCTGCTTATTTCCGCTTCGACGAGAGTCGGTCACGTCTCCCCGCCGCTTCGGACGTGTTGGGGCCGTATCCGCATATCTCTGCGCTCAACCCACTTGCGCGATAAAGGGGGGAGAAGGACGGAGCGGCGGTTGGGAAACGGTAAAAGACAGTCGATCATAAACTACATGTCTTATTCAATGTTACTATAGTCCATGTGAAGCTGCTTATCTACCTGAGCTTGCACCATTTGATGCTTCCTATGCTCACACTACTCTCATAGACATGCGACATGCGTGACGTACTTTGCCATCACGTGCGTCACGTGTCTTACGACCTACGACGCGTAACGCGTTCATTTGCCAGCGCGTCATTAACTTGCCAAGAGCCATCACATACAAACCTGTTGCCAGCGGACGATCAAGCACTCAGCTTCCCACTACCACCCTTTGTCTGGCTCGAAACAATACGAATAATCGGTAGCCATGTTCCCATACAAGTTTGCACCACATTCCCAGAAAAAGGATACAAACCTAGTAGGCGCTGCTTTTGGTAGTCCACTCAAAGGATCAAATCTTGGTGTGGCCCCCAACGCGGCCTTCACTAGGGGTACCACGGAAAGGGTGTTTGACGGCGGTTTCTCTCACTCGCTCTCATCGCGTCACGTTGAGTCGCACACTCTCGGCGACTCAGCCTATCCATACCGTACCTCAGAAGTCGTAGATAGCAAACCACCTATCACTGCGACAGTAAGTCGATCTAGCGCTCACTTCTCTACTTCCCGTGCGTATTTGAACGGTTTATCTGTCAGCGAACATCTTCTCGGCTCAGCTCTGAACCAATAGGTGCGTATATGCACGTATATGCTGTCGTGGATACCCAAATGATGATATTGGACGCATATACGCAGAAATGGGTTTGAACTCACGCGCATTCGTGTCGTCCGCTTCGTCCGATTATCCCAAGAAATTTGTCAAGGCGAACACACAGGAACTTGACCTAAACCCTTCTGTAGGCGAAATCGAACCCGAGACCTTCTTTGGTCCTATGGCGGCCAATTTCCGCAACCTGCAGAAAGAATTGCGCCAGCAGGTGCATATTCCTGCACATTCTTCGACCCTTGATTTCGATGAAAATGCAGCGTGAGTATACAACAGATTTAGAATCGCGACTGGCGGCCAAGAGTGAGGAGAATACTACGCTCTCAAGGGATCTTGTTCGGATGGAGAACGCGCAAAAGCAAGCAGTGGACAGGCATAGAGATGCACTTGGCAAAGCTGCGAAAAAGTGTGGAGTAACAGTCGGTTTCTTGAAGTTTGCTGACCGGATTGCTCACGTAGCTACTCCGTGCTCAAATCCGAGTTGGACAATTTTAAACGTTCCTCAGAGTCATCATCACTAATTATATTGGAGGCGAAGGCGACTATGGAGAGTTGGGCAGCTTTGCGAGATAGCACACAGATCAGTCTTCGAGGTTCGTCTCGTTATCTACCTATCTTTCCCGCCCAGAGCATTGAGCTTTTTCCAGACCTTGAATCCATGTTCGATGACGATGGTCGGTTCATCTTGACCGCTGAAACAAGAGAAACAGTTCATGAACTTCGTTCCGAGCTTTCGAAGAGTAGGTCGGTGGTCAGTCAGGGGCAAGTTGCACCAACAATCGTTTTCGCAGCCCAACAGGTGGCAGACCTGCTTCGTGATAAGCTACACACCATGGGCACCGACTTAGCAGAAGCGCGAGCTCGGATCTTGGAATTGGAAGAGTTGACTACAGCGGATAGGAACCGATCTGAATCCACCACACTCAAAATCCGCCAGTCGGGTAAGAGGGAGTCATCATTGTACGAATGGAATGCTGATGATCGAGAAGCCGATCAAATGATGGAAGTCACGCGGTATTTGCAAGAACAAAAGCACGAGTCGATACAGGCTACGGCGAAGGCTTATGAAATGGAACAACAATTGGCACATGCGCAGACACGGTAAAATTTACCGAACCCTCAACCGACGACATCTAATTTGGGTATACATACTAAGGTTGCAGGAGGCGCAGTCCGTGATAACCTCAATGAGGGAAGAGTACGTCCTTCCATTCCATTCCCTCGGAGATCACGGGATGACCGTCATCGCCAAGAATGACTACGCGTGAAGAGCTTCACGAAGAACAGGGCGCAAAGCTCCGTACCCTTCGTCATACGATCGACTTCCAAGAAGAGAACGTGAAGGCTCTTGAAGCAAGGTAACACCATCATTCGCCTGTTATATTTCTCTAAACTCTATTTAGGGCTCGGAAGGCGGAAGAGGAGTTCGTTCAAGCTCTGAACCATAATCACGAGTTGCAGGGTCGGCTCGACTCTGCGAAGGGCCTAGAGAAGAATTTGACACAACAAGCATCGCGGCTCCTTTCAGAGCGTGATGAAGTCAAAGAGAAACTGCAATCAATTGAACGCCAACTTGCTGAGGTGCAAGCTTGCGAAAAGTCTCTCTCTTCTGACTTGGCAAAGACATTGATCGAACGGAATGCTCTTATCGATAAATTGAAATCGTTTGACGACACCAAGCGTGAAGTCGACATGTATCGCGAAAAGTAAGGTCAATCTTGTCGGAGTACTCGCATTCACTCAGCTTGCTCAGGTACGCCGGGTGTCAGATCTCCTTGAAGGTATGAGTTGCCTGTGCGTGCTCCGGCATTTCTCCTGCCACTGTGTTTGCAGGTCCTTCAGGAACGGTTTGATGATCAATGTGTGGCGTTGGCTGCGTCAAAGGAATCCATCAGCGACCTGCATGTAAACACTCAGCTATTTTACGCGAATGTTGTTGAAGCATTGTTGAGCAGGAGCGCCTTCATACAGCAGAACGTCAAGCAATCGTTGGTATCCACCTTCCACACGAATTGTCAACCATGCTGATTTTCCCTTCAAGGAAACGTCAATTGAATCCAAACGCGGGATAATCCACCTTCAGGAACAGAATGGAGTGTTGAAGGCCGGACTTGATCGTGTAGACAAGGAGAACGAAGATAAAATTGCATCGTTCCAAGCCCTTCAGGTCGAGTGGTCCCGCAAGGAGGGCGCTTTCCAAGCCTTGTTAGAAACAGAGAGGTTGGGCAAGAAGGAGGCGCTTGATCAAGCGCAGGAAGCGAAAACTAAGGTCGAGTCACTCCTCACGGAGCTCGCTCAGGAAGACTTTCGTATGCAGGAAATGGCTAAACGAGTCGCCGCCGCCGAAGCCCCGCGCACTGAATGTGTGCGAGAAGTGGCAGCCCTGAAGACGCGCATCACCGAGCTAGAAGCAACCGAAAAGAGATTAGCAGACCGAGCTGTGACTATTTCCCACCGATACGAGAACAATGACTTGGTGAATTCCATTTCCCTCGTTGCGTCTGCGATGACGGCAGCTACCCCCCACAGAATGACGAAGAGAAGGCATTGGTTGCTTTGTTGATGCAGAAGGCCCGAGCAATCCATGATCGGGAGATGGTGGAGAAGACCAACGAAATTAAACGGGTATGGGTTACAAGCTATCGTGGGTGGAGCAACTATCATTTGCTCAATTGTTTTCAGCGTGACAACCTTATTAAACAACACGAGGCAAGGATCGCGCAACTGGAAAATGGCCTAGCCCGCCGGATCTACGATGAGGTTGGCGAAAGTCGATTCGGCGTTCTCGCTGACCCGAATATGCCATGGTCGGCATCCGCAAAAGGTACTGACGAACAAAGTAACTCAATGGCCGTCGATGCCACAAAGCCGCAGGGACCATCGTCCGATTATCAGCCGGAAATCCGCGGCGCTGGACACGAGGGCCACTCGACCACCGTAACTCATGGCGCTGCTGAAGGGGCCCCCGTGAATCTTTCTATCCCTGGTCCTTCGGGTCGATCAATTGGCTACTCCACTTTTGCCAAACTTGGCAGAGAAGACACCGATGACATCGCAAACTTCGAAGATGAAAGCCCACCAGTGGCGACGGGGAAACGAGTCATGTTCGCCGAGGTCGAGGTCGAGTCCTCGCGGCCCGCGCGGCGAGTGGTGCATCTATTTGCTCTATCCTGTCGTTCATCTGTTTTTGACTGCCCTTTTCCGCCACTCCTTTCTTCCCTGCTTCCTTTCCGCATTTCTGCTTTGCGTGACCCTGCATAGAAGCACGGCAGGGGAACTGGGGTGGAAAAAATGGTTGTCGGCCAGGTTTGGTTTTCTCCCCGCGTGTCTCTTCTTAACTCGAGTTCCTTGCAGGTCGTGGTCCCGGATTCAGGCACTGGCATTGGCAACAAGAGGAAAGCAGCACCAAAGCGTCGTTGAAGTAAAATCACCACGCACTCGGGCTCAGCGAACTTTACTCTTTCATGGCCTTGTTTCATTCTCTGTTGTCGCACCCCACATGTCACTACGTGCACGTTGTACTCGAACACTAGTCTGTTGTTGGGTCGTATGCATTCAAAACAGGTTCGAAAAAAGGAGAAAACAATATTTTGACATTGATACAAACATGAGTTGGTATAGATGGACAGGGTTATACAAGAGCATGTGGCGTGCTTAGCAACAAGGCGTACGAACAACGGTGTGTATGTGCGGTCAGGGGAAGCAACAGTCGTAAAGCGGGCCAAGCAAAGACACGTGCGGGGGGAAATATACAGAACACAGCAGTGATATACGACACGAAAGCGAGATAGAGATAGAACGTCCAAGAAGGTATCAGTATGCAATCATGGTTGAGGGGTAAGCACAGCGTCCGGCAGACGGGAGCGTCCAAGATACCAAGAAAAAAACACAATATAATACAATGCGTGGCGTGGCGAGGAGAGGGGAAGGGGACGGCAGAGGATATACACATAAATTGCGACAGGCAAATGGAACGCTTCAGTCTGGAAGGCGCAGGGTATCGCCTTCGAAGATGATGTCACCCTTATCTGAGAGGGCAGCGACAGCTTTGGCGACTTCAGCAGTGTCAAAGTCTTCGTGTTTGTCCAAGGGCATAGCGGCGTTGAGGTAAGTCAGTAACGAGGATATCGTCATGTCGTCAGTCGATTCGTAGGTAGCCATGAAGAGATACGCAATGGATGAGAATATGAAATTCATGCTACAAAAGAGAAAAGAAATGGTCAACAATCCACAATCCTGTTTCTTAGAATAAAAACGGTAAATAAGAAAAATCCAAAGAGAGAGACAAGAAGAAAAGGAATGACTAGAATCACGTACCGGCCATGCACTGAGTCCAAATCCGTCAAACCCAAGATCAGCCTTCGGGGTAATCTGTTTGCCGACGTCCCCGGTTCCACCGTGGCAACACCGTCTGCTTCATATTTGGATTTGGGACGTACCCCACGCGCGGGTTGTATTTTCCGAACAGAGCCACCACTCGTTGGGGCATCAGATGTGGCTGGCCATGGCGGACCGAGTCGGTTATCGGCACTATCGACCAACCAGTGTTTCTTGGCAGAAAGCGGGAGAAGCCGAAGTTCACTCGGTATTGGACCCTTCAATTTACGACTCCCGTCCGCCCGGTTGGATTCGGGTCCATTGGCAGGACCGTCGTCAGAGTCAAGCTCGTCCTCAGCAGAAGCGTCGTCGTCGGTGAGGCTGTCCTCCGCAGAGGGTTGAGCTCCCTTGGCCCTCGCATCCGCCGCTTGAGCGGCTTTCTGTGCGCGTCTCTCGCTAAACCCAAGAAAATAACCCACAAGGCCACACCACCAACGAATGGACGGCGAACAAATGGGAGAAAGAGGTCCACTCGTGTGAGAGACATACAGGGACAAATATTAAAAGAGAGACGACCCACTGCCTGGCTAAACATTTTCCACGATGTTGCAACCACGGGTATGCACAATAAGAACTGTCTTGCCTGAGCTGCACCCATTTCTTGCAAAGAGTACAAAATACTCTGTTTGGTTCAACCTCTCCAACGAGCGCGTCTGCCCTGAGGGTAGCCGCTCGTTGCTCGGCATTTCGCCGGCGAGACTCATGAGCTGGAGGAAAATTAGTTGGCGTGAGGTCCTTGAACGAGGAAGAGGGTGAGCCTGGGATGCCACCAGACTTCGGCATAGCAGGAGAGGGATCTAGGCTTGGTTGTGAAATATGTCGCGAGCCTCCTACATGGGGAGCGTTGAATTCATCAGGACCGTCGGAGCGGGAGGGTGCATCATCGGTATGAGGTCTGCCCATGCTCAAACCTAAGTGTAAATAATGGAAAAGACGGAAAGACGGACCTGGAGCTTGAGGAAGGCTCCAGTTGGTTTGGCGATGTAGCCGGTTGACCCTCGTACTTCTGACAAACCGAGCGGTGTTGCAACCACTTTTGCACAGCTTGCATATGATTTTCTGAACTGAGTGGAAGCCACTGGTCACAGATGTTACACAATACACGCTCGGCGTCGAATTTGCGGACATCAGGGTCCTTGGATAGCAAAGAATTGCGCTCTTCCAAACCATAGCTGTTCTTGGTGTTTCTGTGTAATAATGTGAAATTCGGTGGCAGCCGGAGAAGCCACTGAGATACTGACATTTTCTTTGATAAGCAACTCTTCCTGTGTGCGTCCCATGGAATGGAACAATACGTAGAATTAGGGCGCAGGCGAATCCACTTGTCACACGAAGCACATAAGACACGATAGGCCTCGAACTGCGCGACATAGGGATCTGCACGCAAGTAATCAATACGCTCTTCTTCTGAGCGCTTGGCACGTCGTCGTTTTGGTGGTGGATTCGCGAGGGCCTCCGCTGTGCTCTCTGGGGTATAGATCACTGGCTCCGGAACTGACTGGGTAGTGTTGGCACTGAGGCAGACGACGCGTCGACGGATGATATCACAGACACATAGACGTGACATACCACTGCTGACGGTGCGCGTCCCAATGTTTCAAGGTAAAACCGCCGGTTGCTTCGTCCCGGAAGGAAACACCTTCTCCACAAACCTCGCATATGACGCGCCCTGTTTCATACTCGCCTTTCGGCGCTGTCGGGGAGCCTTTTATACACTTGGTGTCACCTTCGGGAGAGTGATCTCGCGTCGGGGGCGTCTTGCGCTTGCGAGGATTCCTGATACGCTGCTGAGTGCGCGTGCAGACGGATCAAAGGATCATACGCACGAAGGGGCAGACAACGACGGAGATGCCAGCGAAGCAGCAACACTGCAAGTCACGTTTCTCGTCAGATCAGCAGGCATGGCGAGGAGAGCACACACAGATGGGTGTCCACGTCCATATCCTCTGATATGGATGCGCGGGGCAACGACTGGAAGCAGTGGCACTGGAAGAAGAAAAAAAGGGGGGGAAGCGATAGATGATGCAGAGAGAGTGAGAGGGAAGGGGTTAATATGTGAGTAAGCTAGTTCGGGTCCAAAACGTATTTACAGAAACAAGAGAAAAATATGTCACAGATCTGGATTTCGATTTCGAGAACATAACCAAAGCTTAATTCGCACGCACACATTCAATCTCCGCAGAACATTTATCGTTAATTATCCAGGAACGTCCTCGAAACGCATGTCCGTTCCTTTTCCGTAGCTGCCAGGTCGAAACTTTGTATGCCGATTGCCACTTCCCAGGTGGTTTTCTCGTCCTAAGCTTGCAAAGCTGGATCCCGGCGAGTTTGCTATGGGCCAGTCGTCCCCGCTACTTCAATTCTCTGTCCACGTTTCCATGGAAGTGCTCTCTCTCATGTTCTTCCCTTATCCAGTCACGTTTCATTTCTGGGACTCTCAGATCCGGCATTTCCAGAAACGTGATATCAAATCGGCTGTTCTGTGAGTATCGCCAGGCTTTCATTCTCCCTGTCTCCTTCCCGTTCTTTATCATTATGCGATGCTTTCGGTCATGATTTGATCGCTCCTAGCAGTGCAATTCAGGCGTGCTGGCCATCCTGGTTACTCACCTTCCGAATATGTGTATTCATATTGATCTTCCTTTACATACAGTTTGTTTTCGTAGCATTCATCTTACTCCCCCGGGTCTAAGACGGAACTCTATGTTTGCTCATTTCATGTCGTGGTGGCCCGGAATCGCCTGCGCGTGGTGTGAATGTCCCACCCTTGCGATCTTTCTCCCGCGTTTCAGTGTCAATCACTCAAATTCTGTGTCAGGCCGTCTGAATCGCCCCGCGTATTCCACGTCACCCCGTGACATCTCCCAAGGTCTTGCAGGACATTAGTTCCAGCCGGCATAAACCGTAAGTGCGATGTAACCTCCCCACCTGAGCCACGCCTATTTTGGTCGGCCCTCGGAACATGATCACATCGAACTGGACAAGAACTGGAGGTGTTTATTATTCAAGCCCGTTGATTTGTTTTCCATTCTTTCTATTTTATTTTATTTTATAGATTCCGTGTGAAGAACTTTTTTCAATGTAGACGACGATTCGGTAAATATATAAGTCGACCGCATCTCCGGAACTTCAGTCTATGTCGTATTCAATTGATCGCCGTTGACATAGCTCAGGAAAACACATGGACCCATATGGTTAGGTCTCCCAGCGTCCACGTGGTTACGAAGGGGGATTCCCGGTCCTTATGTTTCAATTTTAATGGCACCTTCTATGCTCCCCGTGAGGTGGCGGGCGAGTATTAGAGCTTCCCCGCAGGATTAGGTTTTAAATCAGAGTCAAGCTGCCGTCAGTTGAAAGCCTTTGAAAGCCCAATCTCCTTCGAGAGACTCTACTACTAAGTTCGTACATGTTGCGCCGCCATGCAGGCGTCGATCGCGATAGCATCCTTAATTGAGGCACGGGATACTTCATCTTGGGAACTTTCGAGCATTATTCTGGCTAGTCTTTGCGCCCGTTCCTATGGGTAATCTGATATGACATTGTTCAAAGTATGATATATGATATATTATTGTGTGTCACGGCCACCAGTTGTACAAGACATATCCGATCTTGGTCAGAGAGTAAACATTGCGGAGGAAGGATCCCATTCAAAGAAGTCGACATGTCTCAGTTACGTTTCCTACATTAATATCAAATGACATCTTTGTGTCATCTGATCCTCCCATTGAGGTAGCGAACCGAATTTCTGATTGTGATTCAAGAGGATAACTTATGGGAACAGTCTTAGATAGCCTCCATATGCATCATTCGCGGTGTCCACGAGCGCCAGGTCTTGTGTGAAGCGGAGGTATATACCATGGACGCTGTGGTCAACCAAATCCGCGGACTCTTAATTGCACGCCGCCTCCTATATGGTGTTGGTGGCACTTACATCCCTCCGTCCTGCTACATGTAGAGGGAACAATTTGAGGGAGTTTCAAAGAACATCGACGCCGTTTTCCACGTGGCGGAATTCTATTACGACGATTCTCCATCGGATGGCGTGAGAATAACCTAACCGTCACACCCTACCGTATCCTCCTTCCTCTAAGAAGACCTTTAGGTGGTTGACGATGATATCGAGCCCACTGAGCCACTTCGCGAGCTCAATGCCGAACTTCTCCTTGTCCCCCCCTTGCGAGATGCGGGCAATGAAATCTCGGCGGTAAGGAGCCGCCCTGACGGCGACCTAAACCAATAAAGAATTGGTAAACCTACAAACCGAGCGCGACTGAGAGTCGGGCAGGACGAAATGACGTACGACGGCTAATGAACGCACGACAAATGTGTGGTGATGTCTGAGCACCTCATCATATGAGCGCTTGAAGCACACGTGCAATTCTACGGAAGGATCCTTTTGCATGTGTTGCAATGCCTTGCATAGAAACATGAGACCACTGAAAATTTCGGTTTAATTATTCAAGTGTTGTTTTTTTCCGACTTCGTTAGCCGTGTGCTGAGACAAGGCGTGTCGCTCACCGAGTTAGGCGTATCAGGCAAGCAGTTCCATTACGAATCCCTCCTGACGTTTCGCTTCTGACAAGATTCTCGAGTGTTGTGGAACGCTGGGACGCATCTCGACAGCGCGACCGAACACCCTGCGAGGACCAAAATAACAATAAGTAACTTCTTGCAGGAAAGAAACTGAATAGAAAACTGTTACAACGTTCCTCAATGTTGCCCTTAATGTCTGCCTGGACAAACCCAAAAACGCCAGAGCCAAGTAAATCTGCAGCACCACTAAATCAGGGAAATTTCGGATCAGTGGGAGACGTAATGGAAAGCGTACCAAATAGCTTCACAAGCCCGTCCGAAGCTTCCAAAAAAGACGCGGTATCCACTCCATGTTCGGTGATGGGAACGTTGGCAAACGACTGGGTTGATATTCTGAACATTCATTTTGCGAATAGAAAAGAGCGAGTGGCTTACTCGGACGGTCTCGAAATACGGTTGTTCAAGCATATTATGGTGTGGGAGGAAGGTTTATGAATGTGTTGGCAGTCAACTCCCTCTACCCTCAAGGCCTCATGTACCAGTGGCAGCCTCGAGGCCTCAAATTGCCACTTGCCACTCAGTGTATGTGGCGCAATGTCATATTCTGAGACAACGTGAATAGAAGAAGGGTGAGGCGTACGCGGAAACATTGAACTAAAGTTAGTTTTTGGAGACTTATAAGTACGAATGAGATAATTTGCTATTCAGATTGGCAGACAACGTGATTAGATTATTTAACCAAGTGAAACAAATTTGAAACAAAATGGCCGACTCCCAGGGGTGCGCCGCTCAACCGGGAAATGGGTCAATGTACGAGTGCGGCGCAATGCTTTTACCCGGGTCGCCTAGTTCCTTGGTTGACCTGAAGTTGTTTGGATGTGAAACTGCTTGTTCGACCCGGTCTTTGATGACACAGCGCGATGTTTCAGGACGACCACTCAGATGTGCGTATGGTTCATCCTGGCCACGAAAGAGGTTGGTGGTAATCTCGTCTTTGGTAGCGTATCGGTATGCCCATTCATTAGAGTGGTTGTAGTGCCGTTGGTCCCAATAAAAGGCGCTATTCAAGGCTGTATTCATTCACGGTAGGGCAGGCGTTTTGATTCCTTCTCAGTGCGGCGTATACTTATGAAGCACGGCGGACTCACTTGGGAATGGTTCTTGCGGCAGCAAATCCGCATCTTCATCTTCATCTTCACTGGACGGATTCACCGAATCATAGTGGCGAACCAATTGGTGTGTGGCTGCTGCACTGTGGCTCCGGTAGCGTTCTGCAGGAACACGTAACAGCACATCTCCATAACTACTACCGCTAAATGCAGGGATGACGACGTCGCAAGGCGCTTGTCGTGTGCCTTTGGCGCGCTTCAGAGGGGTCAGTATGATATTCCCAGATTTCCAGCCAAACTTCACTGACCTCGAGCTTCTCGATGCTGGGGCATTTACCTCTATGCTTGAGCCATAAGCCAGGATAATACTTCGATCTCTTATCAAGGCTGATTTCCTTGTGGCATCCTCCGCAAATAACGCTCTTCATCGTTATGCTTTTCGCGTATTCGTCTTGCTCAAGTTCCAACCTCCGTTGCTCCAAGGTCCTCCGTTTCCTCTCACACCCTGACGAGATCCAAGGGTTGTTCGAGGAAGAAACAGACTCTGCGACTGGACTTGAGCTGCTACGCTGTTCCGGGGCTACTGGTGGAGGTAACGCGATCACTGTGTCGGGCGGGGAAGTGGGCGTGCGTGCCATGTGGGCATGTGGCTTCCTCGGGCACGCCTTCCAGTGCTCGTTCACCAGCTTGCTGACAACACACCATTCCGCCCCTCGGTCGTATTCAATTACAGCATAACATCTGCCGCATGGGATTCGTTGCAGCCGATGCGATATCCGACGATCATGACTAGATGCTTGGACGACGTTTTCAATGCGAGACATAGTGGTGCGAGATTGGTGCGAACAAGGTAAACTGTCGCGGGAGGGGACTAAGGGGATGAACCAACGACTTGTCGCCCACATTTCCTTTTGATGTCGAAAGACCTCTCCGCATTGTTTGTTGTGAAATGTGGCACAACAGTTCAGATTGTGGACGTTGGTGGCCTACTATTGTGCCCATATCTGGCACAGCGATTCTTCTCGAATATCCCCCTCACGAGAAGGTGGTGCGATTGGTATGTTTGCTGCGCCCTTTACACAGTTTCATTCGAACTTCCCCAGGTAAGGTAGAATTCAAGTGGCCCAGTTCACACTATAGCAGCCTGACAGTAAGTTCTCCCGTCATTTCATCCGTTGCCCCAAACCGCGTCATTCATTCCTCGGAAATTATCATACTCTAACCCTGCGGCGGTCCGATGAGAAGTTCTTTACGCCTCTTCCATGTTCCGTAGTCGGACAAACACAGTTGCCACTTCTTTTCAAAGCTCTCTGACTGTCTTCTAGCGCCTCTCACTCGTGTTTTGCGCGAACAACAGCTCTTCTGTACGATCCGAAGTGGTCGCTACGCCGAGGAACGCAAGTGGGGTTCATTCTATGTGCACTGGAATCCTTCTGAACTTTCTGGTTAACTGCAGCACTGACATCATTTGATAGGCACTGCCTCTTCGAGATAGTGAACATCATTTTCGTTCAAGAGTTTTCTGCGCAGTTCTGACGTCAGGTTATGTCAGAACTGCAAATCCGAAAGACCTATTTTGATTGGACAGGACCCACAACGGGCCTATCTATCATCTATCCGAGCAGTATATCGTGGCCGTTTGCAGCCAGGGATTGACTGCTCCCAGGTGTGCGATGGTAGTGAGTATTGGATCTCGCCGTCAAACGAGCCACTTGTGAGGCGGCTGCGGTAGCAATACACTATGAATGATTGAAATTCGGATAGCCAATGGCCCAAATTTGGAATGACGGGATATAGTAGTAATTCTTCCAGTATTTAACAACCAGGAAACTGAGAAGGTTTGAGCTTTTCGCCGCTCCTGTTGATGCTGCCGCAGGGTCCCTTTTCTCCTTCGGGGTGAGAAGTCCGAGGTGTGGTATCGTTCGCATTCTGTCAGGATCCATTGCGTCTGAGGCAGGAAGTCCGAATCGGTGAACTGGTCCAAAATGGTGTCAAACTGGTATGCTACCAGTTTGAAACCATCGGCCAAGAAATCGACCCTTAATTTCCTTTTTGGCCAGTCGCCCTCCAATCACAGCTCGCCATTGGCCTCGGTTGTGATGGCAGAGCCGGTCAGGCGATAACGCGTCCTCCTGATCTGAGTCGTTCGGGAGGGTAGCGCCGGTATCATCGAGTGGGATGATAGTTGACAGCGGCTAGATGGCCCTGCAATGTGTTAGGTGTTAAGATAACATTTATCTTTCCTTTTTTTCTCGTTTATCGCAAATTGTTTCACAATTTGCCATCGGATTTTCACACACCACGGCAAATTTGAACTTTCTCCCAGGCGAGAACAGTACAGTGTTGCCTCCCCAACTGATTTCAATGCCTCCAGAACCCAACCAGGGCAGGTTGGCACGCAAGGCGAATCGTAGAGAAATTGAGGAATACAGATTTGATGGGGGCCACGCACGCGAAATAGAACAGAAGAGGAATAATGGGCAGATCTCGTGCGCTGAGTGCAGGAGGTGCGATCACCGCGCATGTTATGCACTAATCCCTTTCTACATATTGACTTAATGGCACGCCCGGAAGGTTGAAGATAAAGTGTGACAAGCAAATCCCCTGCCAATCATGCCAGGTAGGTTTCGTCTTCTTGTGTCGATTGAGCCACAGCGTCGCTCAATTCTCTCTCACGCAGAGGAGGGGTTGCGCAGCATTGTGTCCTAATGGTTTGTTGTTTCGTTATCCGCGTGCTTCATCTGCATAATGGTGGGGTTTGTCACTCAGGCAGCTTGTCTACTGGTCAAGGAACCCGGTAAGACAATGTAACCTTTTTGCGGTAATCATCCACTAAGCGCCGCACGTCAGGTTCGTTCTCGCGGCCACAGAGCACCTTCATCGCCGCATAGCCAAAATGAGCGAGCGGATCCGGCAAGTCGAAGATGCCTTATGTGACCTCCAGTCTCAGCACTCGACAGAGCCTCACCCACTCCTTCGTGAAGACCTTCTGGGAGTCAATCACAAGGACGACGAATTATTTATCCCACCCGATGAGTCCGGGACTCCAAGCCACCCTCAAGAAGTGTTGGACACATTTGGAACGCTCTCAATCAGCGACCATGGTGTATCGCGCTTCTTTGGACCTACTGGGGGATCGCAGGTGAGTTTCCCCTTTACGATTATGCACGTTTCCATGTTATTTAACCTGGATCCCCGCATTATTTTAAGTGTTTGTTGATGGCAAGTCCCCATCCTTTTAAGTTGAACATCCACGTTCATCTCATTATCAGTCTGACAACATGGCCCAACAAGATAGAACGGGCTCTTCCACACCAGATTCGGCAAGAGACTTCGAGACTCCCCCGTCGCCTCAGGATCTTCGGATGTTTTCTCAGGCGTTCCTGTTTACCCCAATGGGTCCAACTGGTGCCGTCCAAGAATCGATCGAGAGGCACCTACCAAACTGGGAACGCGCCAGTTACCTTACACAAACGTACTGTGAACACGCTGGCTGGATGTTCCATTGTGTATCCAAGGAGCAGATTATGGACGAGCTCCTTCCGATATATTATACGAATGGACCCCCCAAGGCGACAGATGACAACAAAAGTCCCCATGACCTTGCGCTTCTGTTCCTCGTTTTCGCAGTTGGTGCACTTGTTGATCTTACACAGGATCCGGCGAACGCAGAAGCAGAGCATTATCATAAAATAGCGCGTGCGGCTATCTGTTTACAACCCGTGCTGGAAAAGCCGTCTTTAGTGACCATTCAAGCAATTCAGATGCTCAGTATTTACAACGGTATGAGTGGAAATGAATTGTCCGCAAAGGAAACGGAAACCAACATGGAGACCACATGGTCGATGATTGTTCTTGCTGCGCATCTGTCCCAAACTGTGTGTTTTATCTCCTGAGAAATGCTCTATTGTTGGTGCTCATTCGTTTCCATTTTACCAGGTTGGACTCCGTGGGTATCCCATCTAAATTAAAGAAGCTGTTATGACCTGAACTGTGCGGTTAGATCGGGACAGTATAAGATGGGGCTTGCCTGAGAAAATTGTACAACGGCGCCGCGCTCTCTTTTGGGATCTCTTCGCTGTGGATGCTTGGCATGTAGGTAAATGTCATAGGATTTGATACCTATTCGGCTGACATGTTGCCTCTCTGCCTGAAGTGCCTTGATACGGGCAGACCACCAAGCTTCACCCTCGCTTACGTTGATTGCCGATTACCAGAGAGTGGGAATGCCAACGAGAAAATGGTCATCGACATGAATGCTGCATGTACGTGGCCATGTGCTTCGTTTGCCATCAACTCACGGTTTCTTGTTCTCTTTTTCAAAATTGTTTGCAGTTGAGAGATGGAATTACCATTTTGCGGCTGAATGTGTGGCTGAAGTTGTTGCACGGACCTTGTCAGCCGAAACCCCTAGCTACGCAACAATCATGGAGCTTGATCGTAAAGTGCGTGAATTCCCCATACCTGAATTTGCGGCACATGCAGCTTCGTCGGTCGCTGGCTCCGTGCCGACCGTCGTCACAGAAGACTTGTCGACCTCTGAGGCCATGAGCCGTTTTACCTTGGCGCATGCACGAGAGATTCGTAAGTCGCGTTCCTTCAGTGCGCTGGACACACAGTTACACATCGTTGTATCGCACACCAGTCTTGCTTCATATGCATCGAAGTTTCTTTGCACAGGCCATCATGGAAAACCCTGTCAATCCACTGAAGAGTCAATATGCGCCGTCATTCCTCGCCTCTTACCGGGCCTCTTCGACTATACTGCGGATGATAGGAACTATGTACACACAATTTCCTGATCTTTGTGCGCGATTCTGGACGATTTGGATGTATGGTTTCTCGGCAGCGGTTCGGAGATTATTTATCGCACGGTTTGTAGTTTGCTAATGATTTGGGAACAGATTGTCTTTGGTACTATTGCGACTCGTGGACCTCGCTCACCCCTGGGGTCTAACGCGATTAAGGAGTTCGACGAAGCCTGTGTGCTCTTCACAAAAGTAGCGAAGCATAGTCGTAGGGCAGCAAAAGCACTTGTAGGATCCCATCCCAAACTGCATTCCAGTTCTGTTCGCTTACTAGTCCGCTCTTATAGCCAATCCTAACTAAATTAAGCGAGAAGGCACACAATGCAGTGGCTGCATGTCAGAACGAGAAGCCATCCGGCCCATTGGGACAAGAGTGGGCAGTCAAAGAAGAGGCTGACGACGATGAATTGGCCATCTTTTCTGGGAAAATGCGATTTGTGTCGACGGGGCGTCTGTCAAAGTCGAAACAAGCCCCTGAGGGACTGCGTGGCGCTGGTTTCATATCGAACCCAGACAGCATCCTAGAACCATCCGTCCCGCAGTTGTATCGCTCCGAGAGTTCGACGTCCTCCGTCGACTGTTGGGCACGTACCGAGCAGGATCAACTACACTATCCGACCAGGCATACAGAGTATACCAACGCGAGTGTTCAACCACAGGTCACATCTCAGTGGCGACCACCACGTCGATCCCACTACCCATACACACCGCAATACCACCCCCCTCCCCCTCCGCTGGCACCTACGTCTCAGTCGCAGTCAGCCCCTCAGCACACGGCGCACGAAAACTTAACCGTGACGACGCCGTCCTACTCATGGTCCCAGCAATCCTCAGGCATCTCCAGTCACTTCCGCTCAGCGACTTATTTGGCGGCGAACAGGTCTCAATCACACAGTTATCCGGACCATCCAGGCGTCTACGAACAATCATCTGCGCCGCCATACCAACAGCCACGGCCGCAGCCGTCACAGCAACCGCAGACACAACCCGCACAATCAGCAGCATCCTCGGAGCTGACTGAGCTCGGGTTGGTCTCCCAAGCGTCACGGTTGGATGAACGCTGGACGTCGTTTATGCGTGACTCGGGGTATCTTGAAGGGTTTGGTTATCGGAATCGGTAAGGGACAGGCTCTCAAGGAGCCAAGGGCCTGAGGCCTTGATATTTGCAGCTTTCAAAGTCGTTTTGTGCTTTCCTTTACATGTCTATGTGAACTTGAGGTGCTTTCGTGCGTGGGGTTTGGTTATGCATTTGGGCACACGAACGTGGGCTTTGCAGGTTAATTGTAATAACGGACATGCGATACATACTTTGCTCTCCGTTTTACGATGCGTCGCTCGAGTTGATACAACCTGCTTACATATGGTGCACTCTAAGCATCTCATGCTACGGACTTCTGACAACACCCTGTAAGTGTAGTCCCAGAAATCCCAGAGCATAAAACGCAGATGGCTATGGCCCCGGTTCGCTGGGAGGGGGCAAAGGAAAGTTCTGATGCGGACCACGATACGGACAAAGCGCGCGCGACGCATCTGTAAGGCGAGTGAATCATGATGGCCGTTGAGACGCATACAGGTGAGTACACACGCACCATCGGGTGGAAGGCGGTCACGAATGCCTTCAAAGTCCTCGACGAAGGTAATCGACATGCCACTGCCCACCACGAGCACCAACGCGGGTCAGTAAATGTCCGTGAGGGTACACCCCCCAGCTAGGGAATGACTCCACTTACGCATGGAGGTGCCATTCGTTGTGGTTGAATCAGATGGTCAGATGCGCTGCGTTTAGAGTTATATATGGGGGCCACTCACCAATGGAGCATCCAAGGTCCGGGGCTGTCCGTGATGAATCGGATGACTACTTCGTCATCCGCCATCCCGGTGCTCACGGTATCTCTCATGACCGGTTTATCGTAATTGCGGTATTGGTTAGCAGTACTCTTGACGACTGCGAACTGGTGCTATTGGAGATATCTCTCATCAAGGAACAGTCATACTTGCAGAACACCAACATACGCCATGCAGATGGAAAGGATGCTAATCAGGTACATGAGTTCATGGTAATCACATAACGAGTCGGAACTACACGTACGGGGCGGCCTGGGGAGTCCTTGGGAGAAAACGTTATCTCGACGAGCTGGTCCTTGGGCAGCGCGTACACCGACCCTTTAGGCTCGATCTGCCACGGCGATAATACTGCTCCACTCAGGATATGCAACAAAATAGGGATACTCGGTGGTGTGTACTGAGCGCCGTTGATCAGGAAGTTGAAATCTGTCATGTTTTTTCCCATGTCTAGATGGATCTTCACGCCCAGTGAAAATCTCATGTGCCCGTGTCAGTCGTAGTAGTGCCCGATCTACCTTTTCCATAGTCCGGTCAAGAAACACCGGGTGACCGCGTGGATCACACAAATGTCCCAAATGGCACATCAGGTCTATGCCCAGATGTGCCACAGACAGACGGAGTGTGTCCCAGCTTTAACATAGCATATAGCATCATATAGGACATATTCCTGTTTGTCGTGCCTCGACCTCCAGCCAAATGCCCAAAAGGGCCCATATGTGTTCGTAAATGACTTCCATTCGATCATTATACACAGCCAAATAAGGAAAAACGTCAGGCCCGCCCAATTAGCCCCGCTGCGTCGGGATTATACCGCTCCCGCCCCCTCCTCCCCACCCCACCCTGGGGTAATCCCTTCCTTGCTTATCCGTTGATGCGGCTAACGGCTAATATAGTGTTCCCGTGCCGAGCGATTTCACATCCCATTTCCCACCGCGTACCAGCTCCACTGCCTCGTGTTCATAAGCCTGAGTATAGCAGTGCGTCAGACTTAGGAGGAACATAGGAGGAACAGAACCGCAGATCTGTAAATATACATACTGCCTGCTGGTCCCCTGCCAGCGTCGTCTCATAGTATTGATTGAACTCGAATGCATTCCCATGCTTGACCTGCTTAGCCCAGCGATGTGAACAAAGTGTCCTTCAAGGGTGTGTTGAGTCGGTGATGCGAAACAATCAGAAGTACCTACCGTCCCGTAGGCGTTTTTCCCAGACGTAGTTTCGTCTTTGCGTCGGGCGAGACTTTTGAACCTCTCGTAACCTTCGTTTGCACAGCAGTCTTCGCATCGCCTGAATCTTCCTCAGCCTGAGCTGTGGACGCCGTTGGTTTCAAGCTGATCACCAATTTCAATGGGGCGTCTCTATTGGGACTCGAAGGGAGAGGGGGAATCGAGACACCTGCCTGTTTCAGTAAGTCTATGGACCTTTAGGTAGCAGAAGGTCAGTGTTCCAGTCGCGGAGAGCAGAAATGCTTACAGTGGATCTACCACAGATGAAATGCCCATGTCCATCTCTGACCCTGCTGCGGGGATGTTAGATGGTGGTACATCTTCTGCAACCGCGGTCACTGGGGAAGCATCGGATCGTACGATATGCTCTATCCCAGCGTGAGCGACTTGGACATCCTCCGAGACCTTCAAGTTTGGTGTGCATGAGGAAGACGAGGGCAGCTCCTCCGAGTCCTGGGTGTGAGCGTCTCGGATATCCTCTGAGACGTTTGAGTTTGATGTGCATGAGGCAGACGAGGCCAACTCCTCCGAGTCCTGAGTTGGTACCAAACGCGCAAGCTCCCGAGCTGTGGGCGGTGAGAGGTATAAGAGGTCGAGATCATCTGAGTCATCAAAAGCGCTGGTGGCACCCTCTGTATCGCGCTGTGACTGCTTGGTGGTCTTCCGCTTCTTTGATGGCCTTGAAGTCCAGGGAGTTTTGCGCTTGACACCAGGTCCTGTTGTTGAGTCCATGGGGGCCTCCATATCGCCCATCTCCAACCTTGAACGGATGCCTGTGTTAATGCCTTCGACCTCGTCGCACTCTTCATCTTCGCTCCTGTCCTCCTGCGCATCCTCCATTTTTACCTGTTTCTCTTTTCCTTTGTCAAACCTTCGACACGACCACGAGGGGTAGTGAGTGGTGATAAGGTGGTCGAGCTTCCACCTGTGTGCGGCGAACTTGAAGAAGAGGTAGGCTCGTTCCATGAGATTCTTGATGTAGTCAAGTGCCGGTTGTGTTGCTTGCCCCCATTTTCTGGGGGCCAACTCACATCCAAGAAGATCATTCCAGCCAGCGCGCAATAACTTACGTATCGATCTCACCATTATATCCTCAACCGGTTTTCCATCAGCATCCTCCAGGTATGGGAGCTTGCCTCGAGGGTGGGTCTTTGCAGTCGCAGCAGGCGTTTCTTGCCAGCGCAGATACTCATATTTTTTCCAGAACCGGATGGCAGGGTGAGTCTCTGGTGTGGGTTGACTTTGAGGAGGAGATAGCGGGGAGACTTGAATCGCATTAAAGTCTATGATCTGGCCATGCGCAATGGTGAGTTTGCCTGCTAACTCTATCAAACAGGCTCTAGATCGCCCAGTCAAAGAAAAACGATAAAGAAATCATGCCAATGACCACGTACCGTAAGGTATCTTGTTCCGCAGTGAGCTTTGCCAGTTCAATTTGCATTGCACTCCAGTGTTCTTGTAGCGGATTCGCCAGGTGGGGATGGGCTTGATGGGGATAGAACGATTGATATTGGATACCATGGAATCTAATGCCTACTGTAGGCCCAGAGAGAGATGGATCGATTGCTGGGTTGGCGGCGGCGACAGTGTCAGCCTGCGATGGCCCAGGGGGGCTAGGCTGATGGAAACTTGAAGGTCGTGGAAGGAATGATGACAAAAGAGTGTGAGAAGGTTGCGTTTGCAGTGATGGTTGTAGAGATAGTGTCTGCATGTTGTTGTCGGCCAGCAAGCAAGCAAGTGACGAGAATGAAAACAATTAGTGTGGTCGAACTTTGCCACCATGAAAGGAAGTACTCAGCTTGTGATGTCATCGAGGAATGGAATTCTGCACAGGTATATAATGAATCACCTCGTTCAACATGCCCATCAACAAACCTATTCCTGCACCCTCCCCTTCCATCTTTCTGTGCCTCCACCATCCTTGTCTACCCCATTCGTTTCCTATTTTCCTATGCGTCTCATCGATCGAACCGATTCCTTGGAGATCCTGGGGGACACCATTTTCCTCTCAGTCGGTGGCATCATTCCTGATGTCCGCAATGTGTGCTACTGTTTTGAACTTGATGTTCCCACACCTGGCACGAAGGTTTGCTTTACTCCTTCCTCGATTCTATGCCTACTTATACAACAATTTATCAGGCCATCGTGTTTCATATCCGTGACCCATCCGTTGACACAGACGACTCGTCCGATGCAGCCCGCCACCCATCCGTCGACACAGACGACTCGTACGGCACGGATGACTACGAGAAGTTCGATCAATGGCAAGTCACCCAAGCTCAGGCAGCAGCGCGTGCACGCGCCCTAGCCTGCTACCTCATCTCACCGGAAGACCTGTCACTGGAATCAGATGATCAAAGTGTCGCCAACTTGGAAGAAGACACGCAAGTGATGGATCCCCACCTTGCCAACAATCAATTCTTTGATCTTCATGCAACCAACATGATTGCGCAGGCTTGTTCGTACCTCGTCCAATATCGCAGGCCTGGCAACAATCCCCGCAGCGGCCTCATACCTTGGAAGAGCACAACACGACCTCTCACTGCAATAGAGATCTCACAGAGAGCAGGAAGGAGCGCCTCGAAAGATGAGAGGCAGCGAGAGCCAAAGGCAACTCGGAGAGCGCAGAGAGGCAGAGCGCGGAGAGCATGCACCCAGGGAAGCGACGCAGGACGTCGTTCTGATCCACATATTATTATATCAAGTACAGAAACTGTTTGATTTGTACGTTTGTTGTACCCTGTAATACTACCACATCACTCGTTCATCTTGTCCTCTTCATCAAGGCCGTCTGACTCAGAGAGACCCAATCCTAAAGCCAGATCCAAGCCGGGTTTCTCCACCATAAAATACCGGTCTTCTGCAATCTCTGATGGCAACGTGGGGCGATACGGAATCATTGTGACCACGCTGACGATCTGTTTGATAGGGAGAACAACAAGATCAGGCAAGAGATTGGAAGAGGAGACAGTCCGTGAGGAGAGCCGAAGCAAGGTCACATCCGGGGGGGAGTAAAGTCGTATGATAGCAACATCAAGGAATTTCCATGGGGCTTCTTCATCGTTTTTTGAGCCCAGAGCCATCTCTCCTGATTTGACGGGCAGACGGGCGAAATACTGGACTTCCGCAGAGTGCATCCCATCAGCAAAGTTAATCTGTGTGAAGTCAGCGCTGGCCAACGCGTGTGTGGTAAGCGAAAAAACAAATGACCTACTTTGATATTGCAAGACACTCGCAGGTCCTTTGTCCTCTTGAGCGTCTCTCACCAGGCTGATTGCGCGATCTGGCCATTGGGCAGTTGAAGCCTTGCCCAGCGTTTGATGGGCGCAATCTCATATCCCCTGGTGAGCGAGCGAAGGAAGTCCACGATGGCTCTGGCATCCTCCCAGTAGGTAATGTTGCAACCGTTTCACGCATGCTCTTGAGCATGAACCCATCACCAAGGTTGACCGTCGCAGATGAGGGTTTCTGCGGGTGACAGTCAAGTTCTGGGAGCAGGGTCAACAATGCGTTGATCTTGCAGCATCGTGCGCCTTCTCTCGATATATTTGCATATGGGTCGACGGCTGCCAAATTTCATTTCCTGACCAAGGATTCCAATAGTCCACTCCATCGTCCATTGCGCATAACAGCATAATAGATTGGCGGTCCTTTGAGGATGGTCTCTTTGGTGAGATGGACGACTTGATGAACACACGGCTGCACAAGGTGGAGGCAATCTTCGCGGAACTGATAGTATATTTCTTCGTATTCTCGCTCCCAACTGCACAATAGAATGTGTGCGGATACGAGGTCGGCATTAGTGATGTGGTGCTGGCAAAGAATTGGATACCGCGCACAAGTTTGCAGTAGTTTCTCCAGTAGCGGTCTCGAAGAAGTCCATAAAGGAGCGCAGGACCAAGACCAAAGGTGTATAGTTGAAACTCGCAAGTTTTGTATCCAGAGGTGAGTTTGTCGGCAATGATGCGTGCCTTGCAGTCAAAGGACCCGGGTAGGTGAGGACCAGCGTCTTCCACAGCCTTGCCGTGGGCTTTCCATGCCTGATCGGTATGCAGCACAGCCCAGTCCCACGAGTCAATGTGATCGGACGGGGAAACCTTAACCGGTGTACTGCCGTGCCAAAGTCCAATAAGGAGGATGCTCAGGTTCATCACTAAATGCATGATATCAGTTGTCATAGATAAAGGTATACCTAATGAACGAGAGGGCTGCAAGCCCAGGATAAGTGGTGCCTTGGTAAGACCAGTCTTGGTCTTGCGAACATCGCACTGTCGGGTGGTCGCTGAACCAATGATCGTAAATAGATTTCGGGTGTAATCCTGTTGTCCACCTGCAGGAAGGTGAAAGACATCAATATCAGGGTGATTACTACCTTGAGTGCAGTGATCGCGAGGCTTAATCAGCACAGGGTAATAGTGTGTGCCCTCCTCTTTGCAGCGACTGAGTATGCCACAGTACATTCAACATCTGTTTTTCCCTGAGTGACCAACTGTGCCATTGAGGTGGACAAGCCCTGGACCATCAGCGGTGACATATAACAGGTATGGATCAGATTGGAATGTGGTGTTGGATGAAGCGTCCCAGATCTCGAGCCCTTCATTTTGTAGGGCAGCCAGATGATGGAGACCAGCGAACAGGAAAGAGTCGATGTTCTTCGGCTTATGCGGACCAGGAATGAAGCCACCAGGAAGGACGTTGACTTTGTGATACCGTTTATCGGGTGAGAGATTGTGAATGATCCAGATGTAGATCCAACAGTCGGATTGTTTTTTTCATACAGTTGTGCTCCGTCGAGTGAGATTGACAGGATGACATCACTTGGTTTGATATCACCAGCAAGATAAGCACTGAGGTAGTCGTGTCCCATTGCAATGTCATCAATGACAGGGATCATATTGGACTTCTGTACTTCCTGGAGAATCTCTTCGGTGCGCTGATGTTGTTACAGATACTATCAATTTTTCCCTTATTTTTCCCTATTTTTCCTGATTTTCTAGAGCGACTTTCGCATTTAGCCCCTATCTATTAGCCCCTATCACCCGAAACCACTAAATGCTCAAGTCTGGTCCACAATCTAGACCCACTTGCCTCATGGGTACCATGTGTACAGTGGCTCAAACAACTGTTCCAATGTTTGCATGTTTTTCACTAAAGTCGACAACCCCTAACTGCATCTAACC
>JBBPNP010000107.1:0-70828 GCA_038090955.1 Xerocomellus intermedius
GTAAGCCCCTCATTTCATACACTCATATGTTAGGGCCCAGGTTAGATGCAGTTAGGGGTTATCGACTTTAGTGAAAAACATGCAAACATTGGGACAGTTGTTTGAGCCACTGTAGATAGGGGCTAAATGCGAAAGTCGCTCTAGAAAGTCAGGAAAAATAAGGGAAAAATTGGTAGTGTCTGTAACAATTCCCTACTACTCACTGTCATCATGAATAGCAAGGTGGAGTGTTGAAATTCTATGATCTTATTAAAACTAGCAATTTCTATTTAGGGTTGCTCTTCATATGTCAGTCACATATGTCAGTTACTACTGTCAGTCATGATTATAGAAGTGTCAGTCACATTTCTTAGACCTATTACATAATCATTCTAGACCTATGGTGTCATTCTTATTCATTATTCACATGACACCATATCGCATCATCCTTACACCATTATTACACTATATTGCGCAATTCTTACTAATGCTTACACTTATACATCCCTTTATGGGTTCTTTCCATATTTATGGTATAAATGTGTATACAAGGACAAACAGTGCTTTAGATATATAAACCCGGCCTTACTGCCTAGTAGAATTAAGTTTTCTCGCACCCCAAAGCATGATAACTTCTAGCAAGCTCTACTTGCAAGTACTCTCAACAGTTAAGTGAGTAGCTTCTCTCCTCACTGGGTTATTCCCTCCTCTTTGCTGTTGCCTCTGCACCAATCGAAAGGTAGCACTTTTGATACATGCCACTTCACTTCAGAGAAGTCCCCACCACTGTCATCTCTGTACACATCTCTCAACCTCTCCCCTGCCAAATCCCTGTCTCGCCTCAGAATCGCCTCAACCACCTTGCGCAAGGCAAAGAGGGATTCACCACTTACCTTGCACTTACCCTTTGATGATGATGCCAACTCTGAGTCATCACTGGGCTAGCGAGTTAAGAAACCAAAGAAGTGCTCCTTGTCACCAGTGAACTCTCTCTCAAGTTGGGCATACAGCCACTCCTGCCGATTCACAGTACCCTTGATATTCTCCCAGAGTGGGTGAGGTGGACAACCCTTGCAGGGACCATACTTGTCCCGGATCTGCTGCACTCAGACTTGACCTTCCTCCACCTGCTCGACAACCTCACGTAGTGAGCTTGCACAGGAGAGTGCATCAAGCTCCAATTGGCATGCCTGCAGGACAGTGTGGTCATTGGACTGAGCAGGAGGGCCCATTGTCATCAATGATGGGAGTGCCGACATGCCTACAGCAGGTGTCATCATTGGTGTGGTTCCCGGGGTGGTGATGATGGAGTGAGCTGAAGGCAACCAGCCGAGTACTGACTCGGACATAGTTGCAGGGGTCGGAGCCTCCTCCGATACTCGACGGAGGCTGTCGGTCTGAGCTACAGGGTGATGGCGTCACGGCACGTCGTCAGTTTCCACTCCAAAATCAGCTGCTCGCCAGCTCGTGCTCACCCGGGAACGACGTACCAGTGCAGAGCAGGAACAGCTTGTTCGTCCGTGTGTACTCCTCCCACTCGTCCCCCAGATCGCAGAGGGCATTCCACTGGCGGTTTTGGATGTTGAGAGTCAACGACGGGCTGGGAGCAGCAGCTGCGGCTGCCGGTGGTGCCGCTGTGAGGTCGAGGTGGTAGTGCGCAGCCAGTCGTTGCCTGAGGTCGTCAACCTTGCCCGGCTTCGTAAGTACCTTCCTGACGGCGGCAGTGTTCGTTTGGTCGACCCAGAACTTGAGCTGGGTCCCCGTCGCAGAGCCGAGGGAGGCGGCGTCGAAGTCGGGCAGCGCGGCCGGGGTCGAAACGGCCTGCGTCCGTTCGGAGGACGGATACGAATGGGGGATGTGGGCTACCGAAACGAAGCACGCCAGTCAGCGACAGCGCGACACGGCACCTCGTACCAGCGTGTGGGACGTACCTGAGGTGCTGGACCGCCTCCTCGTCCTCCCGCTCGATTTTTTCGACGACATCGTTGCCGATTGACGAACGGAGACTGAGTTTTGAGGCCCGGTCCGGCGTTCTGACTCCTGGGGTGAAAATGGCGCCGAAGGTGCGCTCGGGCACGTAAAGGGGGGAAGAGGAGGCGAGCCGGGGGTGCTTTCGAGCGGTTCGCGTGGGTGATCGAGGGCGAAACCGTGCCAATCCGAGTCGGGCAGGGTGCAGGTGCCCTCGGGCACGTAAAATGGGGGAGGAAGGGGGAAAGGAGGCGAGATCGTCTCGCGTCGACCGTCACTGGCAGGTCCGTCGAGGGAGGGATGGGTCCGAAACCGCCTCGAACTCGCCAAAGTCGAGCACGAGGCAGGCAGGCGAGATGATCCAGCTGTGGGGGGGAAAGCGAGGACGGTCGAGGATCTTGGCAGGGTGCTGCGACGCTCGACGTCGTGGTCCTTTCTCCTTTCGCCGACGACGCGGCATCGAGCCCGCGTTTCGGCAACCGCCGCGAGGCCCCGAGGTGGACCGCACGTGGCTGCCGGCGGCAAGCACAGCCGTCGTGTCCCGGGACACGCGCTTAGTCAGCGACTCGCGCGAGCCAAGCCGAGCCGCGCGTGTCCCACGACGGGAAAGCTTGTTTACCTCTCACTGGCACAAAAATTGACCATCTGATGGAATGCTAGAATATAGTAGCTAATGTACTACCATTATCTTTTTCCCCCTCCAAAGCACCCAGCAATCTGTTACTCAGGGGACCATTCTTACCAAATGTGAAACCCACCCAAACCCCTCTAGGAGGAAGATCCTCTTTCTCCTTGACCTTATCCACATTCTTCTGCTTCTCTTTCACCTCTGCATACTTGGCCATATCCTCGGGCGACGTGAAGTCATCATAGTATCCGGTATCAATCTCCGAATCCAAAGCAGGTACAAAAGGTGCCCGAGTTGACCGCAAATCCTCCCATTTGACACCATCGAAGAATGGATGATTCATTACCTGTGGTAGAGTCGAGAATCGGACACTCGAGTGGGATATGAGCCTGAGGTATAGCAATTAGCAAAGCAAGATACAGCTGACATGGACATACCTCGTAACAGCATCCCACGCGATGTCGGTGAGATTGAAGATGAGATCTTCTGGTTTGTCGTATTCGGGCCGCCGCAGCACCTTTGTCCAGTTTTTCAAATTGGTCCAGGTTTCCTCGGGCGTACCTCCACTGAAAGGTGGAAAACCGGCTAAGAACTCGAAGAAGATGCATCCTAAAGACCAGTAGTCAACCGAGTAGGTGTATGGCTTCCCACGTAGGACCTCAGGCGCCATGTAATCGGGTGAACCAACGATAGAGTCAGCGTAACGTGGATCTTCATGGCGAACGGAACGATAGATGGAACGCCTTTCAAGCGTCGATCGATACACGACTTGGTTGTCTTTGACCTTGTCAAGCTACACATATATGTTATGCGGAGTGGCCTACACTTCGACCAGGGACCTACTTTAATTTTTAACGACTCAATTCGCTTTGGATTCAAGGCCCCGGTGGCCAACCCAAAGTCTGTGAGTTTCACGTGGCCAGTTCCGTCGACCAAAAAGTTCTGTAGGCAGTTGTAATCAGTCGGCATGAAAAAGAACATAGGCCGACGGACCTCTGGTTTCAAATCACGATGGATGTAGCCAAGTTTGTGTAGTTCATTGACGGCTACAAACATCTCGCTGATATAATACCTGGCGTGCTCCTCCTTGAGCACCCCGGAGTTGTTTAGAAGAGTCCGAAAGTCTCCCCCGGGTACGTATTCCATGGCAAGGTATACGTGTTGAGTGTCTTGAAATGCATACAGTAACCGCACCAACCAAGGCGTCTTGGTAGCTGTCAGGATATCCCGCTCGACGAGAACGTGTCGAACCTGGAGGTTGATAGCATGATCGTGAGCATCGCTTGAAGATGACGATGTGTCACCGACATACCTCATCCATCTTGTGCAGCGTCCGTTTTCGCATCCTCTTCAGGGCGCATACCTCCCCTGTTTCCTGCTTGCGTGCGAGGAAGACTTCACCGTAACCGCCCTGACCAACCTGAGCTATGATGTGGAATTGCTCTAGGCGCAGCTTTGCGCGACGTTTCCTAAGTAACACCCGTTCGCGACCACAGTATGACTTGAACTCCTTTGAATACTCGGCCGTAGACAATTGTCGCTTCGCAGTATCAGCATCGAAACGCGCTCTGCGTTCTTTCCGAGCAGCGAGATAGCCAAGGCTTTGAAAGTAGTAGTCGAGAAAGTCTACGATCCTTCAATCGGCAGTCATCGTAAATGATCACGAGGAGACGCACAGAGCTGCGCAACGGTGGCTTTCCGCTTCACCTCCGAGCTCTCCAGAAGTTCCCTTTCCCAGAGCTGAAAGCCTGACGGTTTCACAGTCGTTGCAGCTTTTGCGGTGTTCATGCTGATGTCGTCGTTCCAACCGTGGTCTCCCTTGGCAGTGCTCATGTGGATGTCACGAAGGCCAATGGTGATGCTTTTTGCTGTATCCATGTGGATGTCACGATATTGAGCGTCTGAAGCCTTGCTAGTGTTCGTCATGAGGGAGATACTTGCCAGTCGTTGTGTTCGTGAATCAGGATAAGCTGCGATTCACTCAGACTCTCGCTCTACGCGATCTACACGTGACATCACGTGACGTACGCGTCGATAAGGAAGCACGGTATGTCGATTGGCAAAGAAACTGCACGCAATGCGACATAAGCACATCGACCTCGCGTCTGTCCTCGCCCAGCCAACCCCTCAAGTAGACCTTCAACTCCATTCGTACGAAATCTCCACCGGAAACTTTCTCAAAGCCGTCACAAACTATACCAATCGCGCCATCGCCGAGATCACGAAACACAGAAATGCCCAGGAAGCCGACAAGAAGAGATTGGCTGAGCGGATACAGGCAGTAGAGGCTGAAACTAATCAGTGCAAACTGAAAGAGATCGACCTACTGGCTGGTATATCACGAATCTTCCTCCTTATGAACCTAACCAGACCATCGTAGTATTGGCCAAGGAGCAAGAGGAGGGGCGCGATGCTGAACAGTCCGTCGCTGCACTCAAACGCCAACTGGCTTCGATTCGTGAGACGTGTGTAGCCATTGATTCCGAGATTGAACAGTATCGTGCTGCCGTTTCCAATCTACAACGAGGTGCGTTTCGATCCACTCTTCATGCCACGTACTATATCAATGAACCGACGAACTTAGAAAAGGATGCTGAACGAGACATACTGAATCACCATGCTGCACAGCTAGAACCAGAGCTTGCGGTGTGTGAGTCATGGCTTAAGTGCAACATAGAAGGCATCGAAGCGGACCAACTCCTCATCCGGTTTTCTCATGTAGATGAAGCGAACGTTGACCGGGAGTTCAGCTTCGTACTGGATGTCTCTACGCCGTCGTACAACGGTGAGTTCTCGTTCGTGCACGCGAAACTGGTCTGACATGCATCGCTCTAGTAATAACGACGACTCCACCATTGCCCTCACTTCCAATTCTTTTACGAGAGCTCAATCAGACTGGCAACGTATACCGATTTATCAAGTGCATGCGATCAGCGTTCCGTGATTTGCTGCAGGCACAGTCCTAGTAAAACTTTTGAGATCATGTACCGCTATCTATGCGCCGATATCATTGTATATCCATCACTCTTCAACGTGGTCAACCCAACCAGTCTTATCTCTATGCCCACCGGCACTACCAAGCTTCGTCTTGTTGCGTGACTTGCGACCGCCCAGCTCCTTGTACATTTCCCGCATTTCAACTTTGCCTGGGCGGGCCTGCTCTTCTGTTCTCCACCTCTCCTCATTGATTTCTCTAGGTGTCTGATATCCAGAACGAGAGGGCGACGACCGCTCCAACGGGCTTGAGGGCGACGACTTGCTCGCATTCGTTGATAGAAACGTTACACGCTAGAGGAGGGTCAGAAAAAGCATCAACAGTACACAAGTGTACCAACCCAATTCTGTTTCGACTCCCTTCTCGTCCACTTGCCCGAAGGCAGGCTCTCGTCGTGGAAATTCTCTTTCCGATAGTGTTGAAACCATACTTGATCAACGTCAGCACCCGCAGCGCAAACACACACTATCCCTCACTGTAATTGAGCGTCTGGCTCTTGTTCCATTTCCGCGAGACTCTCGAGCATGAAGCAAGATCTGAGATTGCGAGCCATCGGAATACACGCTGCGATATTTGAGTGGGAAAAGCCTTGAGGGGATCTGATGAGAGAAGCTTTGATGCGAGGGTGGAACTCGGAGCATTCCGTGGATTGGCACGCCGAGTGGGCGAGACCGGTCTGGAACTAGGCCGTGATGGTGCACGGGAGCGGGCGGGTGTCCCGGGAGCGGAGGTCTTGCGCGATAATGAGGAGGGGATCAGATGGGGATCACGGCAGACACTCACGACGAAAATAAGCTCTTCGTCGGAATCTTCGTCGGAATTGCGGGTGGATGTGACTTGCTTGCGCTCCGTCGCGAGTTCTGTGAGGGTCAGCGACCTGAGGACGTCCTGGCGGAGGCTCATGGTGGTTGTGGATCAAGACGGATGGCCAGGCAAATCTACTCGGACGCGAGAATGATTCCTTTTCTGACTGCTGACAGATGATGTCATCATACTGCATAGCCACAATAGCACGTGCGTACGCTACACCGAGGTGAACAGCGACCAGACACCCTTGATATATCCAACCACCTCGTCCGCGCCGAGCTTGCTTTCGCCAAAGATGCGGTCCACAAATGTAATCGGAACCTCCCCCACCGTGTACCCCAGGGCCCGTGCGCGCACCATCATCTCCATCTGGAACACGTAGCCTCGCGATTGTGTGAGCGTGATAATATGCCGCAAGACGGGCAGACGGTAGAGTCTTCATGGCATGTCAGCCTCAGTCGTTCACAACATCATGCGCGCATACCGGAAACTACCCGTCAGGTCACTGACCCCAGGATTGAGCACGGTCGCAGCCAAGAAATTAGCACCTCTCGAAACGAGCTTCCGTTTGAGGTCCCACCCATGCACACCACCAGGACGTGTGTCGGAAAGAGAGGGCGTTGGCGTAGACCGGTATCGCGTACCTGTGACGATGTCCAAATTGTATGCCTGTTGTAATCTGTAAAGCAAGGCGTCAGCCAGTTCCAAACAGTGAGTCGAACGAACGTCACCTAATGAATTGTGGTATGAATTTTGGCTGGTCAGATGGAATGAGAATCCGAATGCTCCAAGAGTATTGATGCCCCTACATGGTGTGAAAAGTCGGCGTCCATGATGATAACAAAGTCCCCGGTACAAAAGTCCAGTCCGTGGATATATGCAGTCCTACGCGCCGACGATTAGCCCGCAAAGGATTGACAAAAACCGACACACGCACCCGAGCCCGAGCTTTCCGGGTCGTGGTTTCAGAACCTGCGGCGCGTTCAGCAAGGTGCCAGAATGAAGAAGATAATCACTCGCGATTTTGTCTTCCCCATACACCTTGGCTAGCTCCTGGGCGACTTCTTGGGTGCCATCCGGGCTGGCGTCGTCCACGACGATGATCTCCCATGCTAGCTCACTGGATCATTCAGCGGCTCGGTTGGCACTCGTTCGCAAGACACGCACTGTTCGCGGAACACGTTGGCCAACAGCCAGACGATGATGGGTAGGTTCTTGCGCTCGTTGTAGGTCGGCAAGATGACCGAGTATCTGTGTGTGTTGGCGGAGGTGTACTGGCCTTGCATGTTCAACGAGGGGACGCTTTCAAATGGGTTCATAAGGTGTGACAGTAAAGTGACGTGTCACGGACATATGTCTTCAGATCCGGCCACTGGCATGGACACCCCAGCGATTGCCGCTGTGAGGGACCTGCTCAAAGAGACTGTTCGTATCGTCACTTGCGACAACCGTGTCTTTATCGGTACATTCGTCGGTACAGACCAACTCCTCAACATATTGCTGGTGAACACCGAGGAATACATCCTCGGACCGGATACACCTGCAGGCAGATATGTTGGCCAAGTGATGGTTCCGTGGAGACTAATCATTCAGGTCGAAGCACTCTGCCGGTCGCATGATGAACAGGGAAAAAGACGTGAGCAAAATGGAGGGGGTCTCTATATTTGATGAGATTAAATCGCAAGTAAACGACGTCCTTGATCGTCTCTTCAACTGATATTCACGGGGTATAAGTGCATCAAAACCTCCTAAATGCCACTTCTAAAGCAATCATCCACACTGCTCCGCGCGGAGTCACCCGGTGTTTCGAGAGAACCGTTGCCACGGTTGCTAGTCAGGGGGGTCTCGAGATGTGGGCATGGGCATCTAGTCTTTATACTTGTCTTTGTATATCCACGCCATCCCAACGTCGCTGACACCTTGCGCGACCTGGAATCACCCTTGAGATCACGCGTGACCGAGCATGAGCGTGGACTTACTGCAGCACGATACCACTTTGCAGCTTCCTTCTTGTCCTTCTTGCACCCCCTTCCATTGGCCAGACAAAAGCCTAGATCCTGCTGAGCATCAGCATCCCCCAAGTTTGCAGCAACCCTGTAGTAGCTCTGCGACAACTCGTCAGAGCCTTGAGAGGCAACAAGCGATCCGTCACGTACGACCGCCATCTTCTGATCTTTCGTTACGCCCCAGCCCTGAAAAAAGCACTGGCCGACCTCATAGATGGCGAGCACAAGCTCTTCCTGTCATTGTGTGTGAGGAAGCCAACATCACCGCACACAAGAATGGACAACCCACTTTAACACCTTTCACATCCAACCCCTTCTTTGCCATCTCAAGGTCTTGCACCGCCGATTCGGCCGCCTTTGTCAACCACTTGAATCCATTCTTCTCGTTCTTCTCGCATCCCCAACCATGCCTCAGCGTAAGACCCCACATCAACATTCCGACACCACACCCGCCCTGTTCCCTTGCGCTCTTCTCGAAACAGACGGCCGAGTCTTTCAGTTGATTAGCTTCGTGATACTGTATTCCCAGTTGAAGGTATTCTTCAGGTGTCTGAGATTCGGCGGACGCAGGTCTGCTGGTGGCTGGCGATATATCTGGAGAAGATTGAGGGGATTGAGACGGCGGCGATGGCACCGTGCTGTCCAACTGGTAGAACGAATACGTATTAGAGTACAAGCTCAAGGCTGATCCGGCTCTCAACGAAGGTGGATGCGAAGGAAGTGTAACATGGCCTTGGGAAGCAAGTGAAGGAGAGGAGTAAACGCCGTCGGGGTGAAGATACGTCGACGATGCCGATGATGTGCTGGGCAGCTCGCTTGGTGAAAGATGGCCAGGCATGTCAAGCTTGTTGGGATATATACCGGTGATAGGAGCGACAGGGCTAAAGGACACCGGGCTGGGACTCGTTCTGGGCGAGTTCAGCCTCCGGGCATTTCGCTCGAGTACCTGTCGTTTCTGTTCCTCGGAGGAGAGTATAGGTGGTCGGCCTGGTCTTGAGAAGTTCAGTCGTGGTGAACCACTCTGAGACACCATCGGCTGACGCATGGGACCGTTCAGCATTGGACCGTCATCCTGCGGGGAGGAAACGACGACGGTCGGTAAAGTGGTGGGTGGTAGGTACATAAGATCTTCGGGGTCAGTGTAGTTCAAAGTCGACGGCTGCACAAGGCCAGTAGCTTGCGGCCATGAGTCGGTTTGCGAGTCGAGGTGTGTAGAGGCGGAAGGATAGCCGTTGTAGTAATTGTGGCTAGCCTCCCGAGGTCGCTGACCGTAATTGTTGTTCTCCTCATAGCAACCACCGTCTGGTTCACAATCATCCACAAACGAAAAGAAGGACTTGGAATTGTGGCTGCCATGCAGTGCAGTTGTAGCATTCGTCACCGCGCTAGCTGTCGAATTTCGAAAGTTCGAGTGCAACAACGGAGAATCCGGGACGCGCTGACTGGCGAGCGGTCTCGGTGGTGATACCGACGCATAGGCACTGGGTTGAAGCGGTGCATAGCGAGGCTGGAGAGATGGGGGTACGATGCTTGCATTGGCCTGGCTAGTGTGGGTCTGCTGCTTCGTTGTCCGAGATGATGTACGGCGGGCGAGGGTGTCCAGAGGCGAGGAATGTAACAGCCTGCCCTGACTCGACTGGTGCTCGAATCCAGGATGACCCGAACCTTCCATGTCACTCTCTGGAAGACTTCGGTGAGATGGACCTGGTGGACATGACGATGAGACCCTAGGTTATCCCAAGTGTCCCATCCTCCCCCAAGTAAGTTACAGGTATCTAGACGCTGGTAACGATGGAGTCTTTCCTGAGAAATTTGCCCTTGGAAATGATGTCCTCGGTGGTTTCACCAGGGCACCCCACTCTACAAGTATATTTATCCCTCATTATATTTAGTGTACAAATTTAAAAGTCCCTCGTCGAAGGCCAATTCATATACCCACTCGTCGACGTGGTGTCTGCCCAACCCGTAGTCCAGGATGTCTCGGCGTCCCAGGCACAATTATTTGTGAGCTTCCGGTTGTGGTCTTGACAGCCAAGGCTTGCTCGGTCTCTTTCTTGGCGGACCTGGCATTTTCAGCAGTCGTCAGCTATCCCCCATTGTCAGCGCCGACCTGATGATGGGACTTACTCTTCTCTTTGCTTCTTGATCTCGTTTTCCAACTCGGCTCTCTTGGAGAACTCTCGGTCAGCTCTACGTCTTGAACTACCATCGTCAAAGTTCTTCTCTCTAACAGAGTAGAACACAGATCCCAGATCAGCTGCGCAAGAGTGAGTGATGGGCATATTCCTCAGAACCAAAGTCCAATTTACCTAACCAATATGCGTCGATGGCCGTGACCTGCGTCATATACTCCTTCGACGTGAGAATCAGCTCATGATATACAACATATGTTGGTGTGTCTAGACGACAATAAGTTTCGGTGTTAGAAAAAGTGTGACAAATACTTACATCCCAACCCATACAGCGCACTGGTGGGATGTAGGTGCGTCGGTAGGCCGGTTCGAATGTTCACGTACTCCCCAATGCCTTTGACACGAGCAGCTTGGTGGAAATATCCAGCAGTGATTGCTTTCCTGGAGAGTTTGTTCGGTTGTGTCTTAGACCCTGAAAAGACAGTAAAACACACCGCAAGATATCAAAGTCCGTTCCACAGGATATAATCTCCATTTTTTGAAATTTCATGATATCTTCAAGTTGCGCGCGAACTTCCCGAGCCTTCCTGAGAAGCTTCGGATGCAAGAAATGGCGCGTAGCCCAGTCGTCCCGGAAGCTGTGAAACTCTTAGCGAACGAACGCGACGATGTCAGAAGTCACACGCACCCGTGGCTCTTCCACTGGTTGAAAACGTTCAGAAGGGTCAGGTGGTCGCTTTCTGGTACATTAAACTTCTCGCGAGCTGCATCCGCTTCTTCCATCCGTTCCTTTGGCCGGTAGAAGACACTGGGTACCGACAACATAGAAACGATTGTAAGCATTTCTCCAGAACACTTGTAATCCACGGAGGCAATCAACATCTTCGCCATCGATGGTTCCATGGGGAAATCAGACATTTTGCGCCCAACTGGAGTCAGATCCCCAACATTGTCGAGAGCTCCAAGGACCCAAAGCTGATACATCGAGTTGATGATGTTTGCCTACATGTTTGTCAATACCACGTTTGGAAACGGATTTTCTGACATACCTGAGGTGGGGGGTCCATGAAATCGAACTCCAACAGGTTCTTAACACCCAGAGACTTCAGCAGCAATACCGTATTGGCTAAGTTTGTCCGCTGGATCTCAGGTATGGTGTTGGGAAACATTTCGTTTCGGTAGGCCATCTCTGTATACAAGCGGTAACAGAAGCTATGAAAGATTGTTAAAAATCATTCTAACCGATCCACTAGTGATTAACTGACCCACTGCCTGTTCGGCCAGCACGACCCGTACGTTGATTTGCGTTTGCCTGGCTCACAGGGGTGATCTGAAGGGCATCCATACCAACCTTCGGGTTGTATACTTTCAGCTTGGAATACCCCGAGTCTACGACATACAGAATACCATCGACTTCAAATTCTATATAAGCGCATGGCAGACGGCATGGAAAACGAAGACCTCACCTGTCAACGACGTTTCTGCAATGTTCGTGGCTACAATAACTTTTCGGCGGCCATCACTAGTAGGCTCAAAGATGCGGGCCTGCAAGTCAGCCGGCATCTGGGAGTAGATAGGTAACACTGCCAAAGGTGGTGGCTCATCCAGTTGTGCAAGTCTCTCTGCGGATATACCGAGAATGAGAAGGCGTGAGATTTGAGGAGATGACACTAACCCTGAACGACTTGACATGTAACTTCTATATCTTCTTGACCAGTCATAAAGACAAGGATATCACCCTGAGGTAACGAGAGATGAATCTGGAGGACTTGCTTAACAGCGCTGTCAACATAGTCTTCACAGGGAGACTTCGAATGGAACATTTCGACAGGAAAAGTCCGACCGGGAATGGTATATGTTGGTGCATTTCCGTAGAACGCGGAGAACTAGTTTCATCATTGAACAGGATTTCAGCAATGTGGAAGATCTCAGATCTCACCTTCTCGGCGTTCATGGTTGCGGATGTGACAATTAGTTTCAGATCGCGGCGCCGTGAGAGGACTAATGGACTTCTTATCAACGAATGCTACTATAGGAAGTGATGAGCTTACTCTTCCTCAAAAGACCCATGAGAACATCAGTGCTGAGCGAGCGTTCATGTGCCTCGTCAAGAATAATAACGCTATATCGATCTAAGTCCCCTTCGTTTAGGGACTCTCGCTGCAGTACACCATCCGTCATGTCTAAGGAACGGACACCTGTTAGCTGGGTACGGAGTGCACGAAATGACGCTCACATTTTATCTTAGTCTCTGACGATGTGCAGTCTTCAAATCGAATCGCATAACCAACGAGCCCACCAAGTTTACACTGCGGTACCATTTAGGCGCAAGAAACCACGAAGATCGCGTGACACACCTCCATCTCTTCAGAGACACGTTTTGCGACGGACATTGCAGCAACACGACGAGGCTGCGTACAACCAATGATGCCGAAAGAAGCATAACCGTCCTCGTAAAGGAACTGTGCTAGCTGTGTAGTCTTACCAGAGCCTGTCTCGCCGACGACAATGACAACTGAATTAAATCTCGTCATTAAAGTTGCAGTCGTCTAACCACTGGAGCAATCACCTTGATTCTCTCGCATGACCTTCAGTAATTCTTCTCGACATGCGAATGCGGGTAGATATTCCCTCTGTTCCTTCAGAGTCCTATTTTTGGCGAACGAACTGACCCCAGCGGTCGTCTTCAGATGGCTAGCAAACTTCGAATCTCCTCTGTAGTCCTCTTTTTCCCCAGAGGCAGCCGCTTTCTCTGCTGCAGCTATTGATGTGCAGAACACAAAGACCTACGTGAATGTCCTACTCGACAAGTTGTGAAAGCGCGAAACAGGAAACGTACCTTCGGCTTCGGCCTCTTCATCACGAACTCCCATGATGTTCCCCAACGACGTTCCCCCCAAGGAAGCAAGCTTGGCAGCAGCTTTCGCGCGCTCAGCTTGTTCTCGTTTCTCCTTCACAAGGGCACTGCCTTTCTTGGAGAACACGGCCATATCACTTGTCGCATCCCTGATAGGGTTGATAGGTTCCAACTGTTTCGTAAAGATGGTCTTCCCATCCAAGAACGGGGGTTTGAGATCATGAACCATGACATGGACGGTTGATTCCGACTCGTCTTCGAAATCAAGGTCAAGCTCTTTGCGAGTAGCAACACCCGAAGTGACCATTCGGTTAGCTTCCCACAAGTCGTTATCAGCATTCTAGGCGTGCCACTCAGTAAACAAGGCCATGTGTCGTAATAGCGATGGGTGCTCACATACTGTGCCTGCCTGGCCGAGATTTTCTTCTGCATTTGGGAGTGAGCATAATCGGCCTCTGAAATAATTCGGGACTGACCCTTGCTTTTGTCGCGATCTCGGCCTCCTTGATGACGCTTAGATCTTCGTACTGAGCAAGAGGATTGTGCTCCTCGTCGCCAGCTACACCACCTTCCTCAGCGCCACTGTACCAGTCTCGATCCAACCTGACTTGCTCTTCCTCCCACTCTCTCATGTCGACACCAAAAAGACCGTCGTCCTCCGGACTCCCCCCTCGCGGAACCCTAGGCGTTGGAGCATCCCACGCGGTGTCCTTGGCGCGTCCCCAACCTGAAACGTCCCCGTCCCGACTTCGTCTCGGGGTCGAATCCCATCCAACATTGGGAACACGGACGCTTGGTGCATCACGGTCGCGGTCACGGCTACCTCGCTGACTGCGCGGTGTCGAATCCCACTCCCTTCCAGAGCGGCCACCCCATCTTCTATCGTCTCTGTTCAGTCGGCGCTGGAAGTCCCCGAGACCTTTTGGTCCGTCGGCCTTGCGTTCGTGCGTTGCGGAAATACCCTCTGAAGAATACGATGAATTGAAGGACACATGTCGACGGGTAGTCGGCTTACCTTTTTGTCTGTCCTTGTTCTTCCTGTACTCCTCCAGTCTTTGTCGGGCAATCTCAGAAAGGCCACCTGGGTTGGAAGGGGTGTCTTGACCCCGTTGTCTAGATGTGCCGCTCCGCTGGAGGGGTAGACTCGGAACTAACAGTACAAATTAATTCCCGTACCGTAATACCATCGAATCGCGCGCACCTTTGAAAACAGCGTCGTCATCCAACCTGCGCTTCTTCCAGGGTCCATTTTCTGCATCTGCTTGGTCTCTCTTTTCTTTCGCCAGGCGGTCTAGACCGAGAAGGGAGCCGCGTGGGGTTGGAGGCTCCGTTGGTTGACGAAACACGTGTCTCTGTACAGGCTTGTGAGCAGGCGATGGGTGCAAGGTGTATTCATCATACCGCGGCACCCCTCATGAGGCCTCCTGGACGCGCTATGTCTGGTTCGAGAACGTCAGTGTCGTTCGCGGTGATGCCTTGGACTGGACCGGACGCATCTTGCTCTGGGTGGGGTATGTTTTTCGAGTCGGAATGAAGCTCATTGGGCGAGGCCATCGCTGTCTGAGGCAGAGGGAGTGGCTTATGTCAGATACTCGTTCATGCCCAGTGACTCTGACAAAACCGGCACAACAAGATAAAGTTACCATCCGTACTTATGGCCCTTCTCTACCGACCACGCTATCTAGACTTCTTGTGCTGAAAACCAAGATGTGATCGATATTTCTGTCGTCGCCGCTCTCGGTGATCCTTCTCGTCCCCGTTCTATCAAACTCTTGGACTTTAAGCCCTTCAACCCTGTCGACAAGCGCACGGAAATCACCTACCTGCGAAGGTACGTTTCACTCACACGACGACGCTCACCTCCCATCCCATGGGTGCGACGCACAAAGCCCACCGTGACGCTCCCAACGCCCGCTACACATCACATCGTTGACCCCATACAGGCGTCCGCCCTCTTGAGCTTTCTCGCCGCTGTTGCGCAAACCAGGAAGAGTGGTCTCCGAAAAGTCCAAGGTTAACTTGTTGAGGATCTTGTCTGCGCTCGTCCCCGAGTTGTCAGATCCGGCATCACTGACCTTTGGAAGAGTGTACGAGCTACTGTCTCACTTGTTCCTTACGTTCCGTTCAAATGGCACTCGATTCGCGCTCACGTCGACGTTCAACCAACTGGCGATCGTCCACCCGAGTCTTCAAGGTCTCGCTTCGCTATTGGAGTCGATCAACACATGCTCTACGAAACGGGTGAAACGAACCCGATTTCGATCGTTGACTGGCGGCATTCACGACACTCAACGAGGAGCCCTATCTGCTCACGATTAGCTGCCGGTATTGTACAACGCACTACATTTCAGTCAAGACCCAGAGGAACTCGCCATTCGTAACAATGTCGCGTCCACGCTCCGCCGTTTCATCGGCGTTGTCGCTCCCGAAGCCCCGTCTGCGGCTGAAGTCGAGCCTCTGTTCGTACGCACCGCTTTCTCTACGCTCAAGAACGCGTGGCGATCACAGAGGGTGCTCGTCCGTACGGAATCCCTGGGCGTTATGGCACACGTCGTACTCAAATGTGAATGCTTCGCTTCGCTTCAGTTTTCAGGAGATACGGCCCTTGCTCGCAGGTGGTGACGACGAAGCGAGTTTCTTCACCAACTTACACCACATTCAGATTCACTGACGGACGAGAGCACTTCGACGGCACGGCGATGACATAATAATGGTCTGTCTCATCTACTCAGTATCATCATGATTTTGCAATTTTTGTGTCGATGTGGGAGGAGGGAGATCTGTCGATAGAGTAGTGAGCCCGGGTAGGCGCTCGCAGTTGGCGCCTGTATCGATTACTATTAGTATTGCATGTTTGTGTGTAGCCCGTCCGGCTTCAAACCAACGACGGTGAAGCCCTATAACTTGTCTGGCTCTGGAGTGAGTCCCAACTTTGACGATGATGTCTGGATTCCTATGACCCCTCCCAGGGCATGGCACATCACCACTCATCATCGACAACGTTGCGTCCATCCTGCGTTTCGGGTTCTCTATCTCCGGTTCCAAGGCAGTGCTCACTCCCTATTCTGCCCCAAACGTGATCGCCAGGTTTAAAGAGCGCAAATATAACCAGCCGTTGTTATTGTTCGGAGATGGCGTCGGCACGGAGTGGGGCCAAGGGACAGGCAAAAACGGATTGGGAAGGGGCTGCTCAACTGTGATGCACTCTTGCATTATTCCCTCTCGGCGAACACATCACCATGATAAATCTAATAGCAAGTCCAGAACATGCAAAGCATCCCATTCCACTACGAGAAATAACGATTCTTTCCCCTGACATCCGCGTACCTGTCTGGTTTTGGTGGCCTGCCAAAGACGGGCTCTTCCGACTCTGCACGAGATAGGTGTTGAATATCCAGAACTTTAATGCGAGGAGCCGGGACTTACTGAGGAGATCCCGATATATTCCTGAAACAGTTGGGTTCCATTCGCCCCTCCACATGTGTGCGCCACCACCAGTCGAAGGATCAAGATCATACTCAGCCAAAAACTGCCTTACCGAAAATCCGAGCCGTTGATCCGTTTCGACGACCGGGACGTCGATATGTGATTTCTGAGGAAGTAGGAGAACCGTATAGCGATGATATGGTGTACCCTTTTGAGGGTGTGGTGGTATGTACTTCGTGTGGGAGTTTATATTGGAGATCAATGAAGGGGAAGTCGCTGATAAAGGGATATTGGGTCTGCAGGAGACTGGTCGTAACTGTCGAATAAATATGAAGAAATAGGATACGTACTGCAACCAGTGAAGGAACGACTGGTATGTATTATTCGCCTCGTCGGGTACATCTACAGCTTGGTGAGCCAATGGATGATAATAAATCTCAATTCGGCTACCTGGATCCACCATAAATAATGTGTATAATCGGTCGTCAGAGTGGAACACGTCTTTATGGATTTTGGGTGGGCCAACGGTCTTATTTCTGTTCAGAAGAACGATACCTCAAGAAGCAGCGAGAAACCTAACCTGCTCTGGTAGTAGATAGACCCCTGGCTCCACAAATTTGTATTTCGGCGCTGTTGATGCCACCTTCGTTTGGTGCTCTGGGAAGGACACGCGAAGGTCCAATGATGGGTGAAGATCAGGTACGACGTCAGGTACGACATGCATTTGGTGAATGCGTTCCATCTAAAGGGACCAATGAAGTTGAGTCAATAGGAGTAGTATCAGACGACGTACTAAGAGGTCTAGTGCGCCCTCTTTCCTCCAGCGCTGTTCAATGATGTGTCGATCTACCGCCTTTGCCATGTCCGCTGGGACAAGCGTTGTGCAATTAAAGCCCACCAGAATGCAGTGATTGAAAACCGCTCACGTACCCATCCCGTTTGCACATTTCCACTGGACCTCGGGAAAGTTAACATTGCTCTGAATTTCAAGATACGTCAGCTTTTCCTCTATCCGCTTGACTGCCACTGGGTCCGGTTCAGGTGCCTGCTTGGCGACCTTGAGCGAAGCCTGAACGTCTTGAATCTCGAGTTTCAATGCTTCCGAATCTGCCTTGATGAACTTCAGGGCTTCATCAAATGCGGGAAGAACCCCGTATGCGAGAGGCCTTTTCCATTGTCGCGGCTGTTCGAGTGAAATTTTTGGTCGACGCGTCTTGAGCGGACGGGTTCGTGGTTTCTTGAGAGATGCGTCTTCGGGGACTGGCGCAGTTGAGGAAGCGGCCTGTAGGGTAGCAGTGGTGCTAACAAGTCTGACCGACTGGGATTGCAACCTCCGTATTGCGAGCATGATGAATCGGACGGAAGTTCAAGTTGGAGGAGTCGGAGGAGCCTAAGTAAAGGTCGCGACTACCAAAATAGGCGCATGCCTTGATTGCCATCACAAAAATGTTGGAAAGAAAATATAGTCATGTACATTACCTAGGTTACTCTTTTCGTAGGTAGTTACTTCAGTAAACTACATATATACTAGGTTCTGTTTATCAAGCCCGACGCTCCGTACTCTGATCCGTCTGCACCTTGGCCCTTTCCCGTCGACATGCAAGAAAAAGGGCAGAAGGCCAAAGACGTAACGGGAGCACAAAGGAAATTGCTCAGTCGACCCTCCTTCTGAACAGGACTTTTGCACGCGGATCGGGCGAGATCGAAGTGCCAAAGCGAAAACTTCGCGGGCGCGTAGCGCCGTCCTCCAACTTGACATCGTACGTCGTAACGACATGCGCGAGCATGGATTTCATCTCGTTTGCAGCGAAGAAACGTCCAGGGCTATCGGACAATCAGATGTTCAACTGTCCGTAGAATATGAGGAAATAATAACCACATACCACGCGTGTTTACCGTGTCCAAAGGTTAGATACTCGATGGCAGTCGAGACGAATTGAGACCTTACACCCTCTGAGCCCTCTTCGTGCATTTCAGCAAATCGGAAGGGCTCGAATACATTGGCATTTTCGTAGAGCTTTTCGTCATGATGTATACATCGAGTGGCGACACCGATCATCGTTCCTTTTGGTATGAAAGTTCCGTCAGAGAACATGAAGTCCTTCACGGCCTTGCGCGTGATGCCCACTAATATGCCGAGTAATCGGATACCAGCCTCGTTAACGAAATGCAAAGACACTCACGAGCATCCAATCCTTCCATACGTTGACACTCCCGAAGAAAGCTGTCGACTTTACGCATCTTACCCAGTGCAGCTTTCGACCACCCCTCCTGCTCAACGATAGGTTCAACTTCCTGACGAAGCGGTTGGATATACTGAGGATTTGCCGCAAGGTAGAAGAGTGCACGAGTGAAGCTCTACAACGGAGTATATGTTAAGTTGAGTCAGGACTCCCATATTGATTCTGACGTACATTGGAAGTTGTCTGGCACAGGTTGACTGGTCAGGGCCAGATGCGACCAGATAATGACTATACTCACATGAATGGCAGCAAAGTTGACAACCAGCACACGCTCTGTCAAGTTTTTTGCCCTCAACTGCGGACCTTCTGCTTCCTCCATCAACCACGATAAAAGGTCGTTCTAGTAAAGATAACACTGAGCACCTTCATACCGGAAAAAAGAACTAACCAACAGGCTTTTCTGCCCACTCGTTCCCACACTCATTCGAATGTTTCAGTCGTTCTTCGATTATTGGGCCAAGATGCTTCAAACCGCGCATGAGATCTCGGGCGACGGCCGTAAAGAAACAGGCAGCTAGGCTGACGGTTGGTATGGAATTAGTCCCTGGACAGGTAACCGAGACGACTTACGGTCTTAGAAATTTAGGGAACAGCCCGATTGCAACCCCTGTCTTGATGACGCCAAGGGTGTACTGGATGTTGAGATCGATCCAATCTGGGTTGCGGCCTAGAGCGATTAATTAAGAACGGCAGGGAAGGGATGAGTGGGAGGAAAACATACACAATGGGAGGCCGACGAACAGTCTGTTGCTTGTCCTGCAGACGACCTTTTGGATGGCACTTAATGCTGATACACTCTTCCACTCTGAGTGTTCCCGAGATCAATGCAAGAGAAACCCTCGTGAAAACAGACTACTCACCATAGCCTCTGAGATCCAAGACCTCATCAAAGGCTGTGACAACCTCGTCTCTGATCTCAGGATACATCTTTCCAATATTCCGAGTAAGCTGCGAGCGAATGACCGCAATATGATAGGGGATATCGTTGACCTCGTCTCCTAGCGTATAACGGGCGTTAAATTGCTACCGACGGCATTCAATACGAGTCAATTCCAGAAGAAAAAGACAATTGCTCACATCGATAAAGGCTTCCATGAAAGAAAGCTCATCTGGCGCTCTCCGTAGTTCTTCTACGTGCTTGCGATTGCTCAGAATGACCACCCAGCCGTGCCAGTCCGCAACCTTGAATGGCGCAGACTTGTGCTGAAACATCGTGATGGCATGCGTGAATGAGGGCGGACCATAGACTTGCCTTCTCGTATCCTTCTTGTATAATGTCTACACCGTTAATGAGGAACTTGAAACCAGCCCACCAGGGGAGCAGGCTACTGGATCCAACCGTAGGTAATGCGTCAAGCTAGCGAAGTGAGTCAAAGGGGGAGTGAGTGGTCTTATTCATGTTACTTACGTTGGGACGCCGCGTCAGCCTTGCGATGATAACAATGGCGGCAGCAATGCCTGCGACGCCATAGGTAACACCTGAGAATTTCATCGGTAACTCTTGTAGCTGGAAACTCATGGTGACTCGTGAGTGCAAGCTGAATGGTTAGGTTCCCATTACTTACGACCAGCCACTTGAGCTATATAAAGCCTCACAAGCTCGCCAGGTCGCGCAGCCGACGTCTGAATCCAAGCCCGGCTGACTCGGAGCTGACAGGGCCTCTGCCCAAAATTCGGGAATACTAAAATCCAGTGCGGGACGTGTCCTGACGTGTCTGGGATGGCTCAGACACCGGTAAGTATAGTAGTAGGGCCGTGACAGCCTCTTTCAAGTCCGCATCAATCCATCGAGTCATGCCTGTCATCGTGTTGTCAGTATATACACAGCAAATGGACTGCGGATCGTAAACCGCCCCATGCCAGTGGAAGCGGCTACTACTTCCCCCGAGGGGCCAGTAATGTCTGCGTCAAGGCATGATTGTTGTGATGATTGATGCATAACTTCGTAGGTAATTCCGAGTCATACTTACATAACGTTTCATCTCATCTCGGGCACCCGGCCAAGGCTCGCGTTTGTCAAAATTCATCGATTGGCATCGATCAACTTGCTTGGGCTTCCCCTCGAATTTCCATATCACCCTATGCGAAAAGCACCTTAGCCAGTCGAATCCAAGTTTGAGCGCGTACCGAGTACATATTGAACACACGGGAAAGTATATAACTACATAAAGCGAAGCAGAACCCTCTTTCACAGATCTTCCGTATTCAGTGTCGGCTTCTCTGGTTTGGAAACCGGCGGCTGCGTCTTGACCATGACGAGTTCATAAGCAAAACTGAAGTCTTCATGAACCTCTGGAGCCAGGGTGGGAAATTGATGAATGAAAGCCTTGACTTCCGAAGCAGCATGCCCCATCGCGGCTTTGTCTTTTACTTGATGCATGGCTGCGTTTGGTTCGATCATTCCCCGCAATTTGCGACCCTCCTTGATCAGAGCACTAAAGAAAATAGCTGTTACAAAGGACTGTCGTCTTTCTCGGTTGCTAGACTCACTTTACGTGGGTTGTCTTCTTTATTAGTTCTTCGAGACGCTCGTGACTCTCCTTCAAAAGCAGCCCCTTTGTTTTGTCTTTGGACTCGTGAGCGATAGCGATGGCCTTGTCAAGGCACACGACGAGATGCGGCAATGCCCAGAGATACAGGGTGCGATATGTATTCCGCTGCCAGTTGAAAGTATACACATTTTTGAGGCATGCAATGAAGACCGTGTTCGTTTGCGCTGTCAGTCCTCTTCCAACAGCATGGGCCTGGGCTTCGCGACGTTTGACGTAGGTGCGATAGGCAGCTTGAATCGTCCCTGCTGACGACATCTCCTCTTCGGTAGGCTCGTGAGCGCGTATCAGCGCGGGTTCATTCATGACTGGCGGGAGGTCTTGTGGTTCCTCGTAAACCTCGTCGACCGGCTCAGCTTCGTGCTCCACTGGTAGAGGCTCTTCCCCTCGCAGTTCCTCGGCCGCTTCCATTTGGGATGATTGAACTCCACGAGCCTGAGGAACGAACGCTGGAGCATCGGCACGTAGGTTTGAGTGAGCCTGAACGAGTTGAGGGGCTACTAATGATGGAATATCCAATGGGTTCTCATAATGGATATGCGTAAGTCGGGGCAATCGCATGACCCATCTTGACGTCCTTCGTTTGTGAAGAAGCTGGACGAGGTCCTGTATAACCACACCCTCATCGTAGGTCACGACCACTTTCAAGTAGTCGTTCGGCTCAGCCAATGTATACCTTGAAAGTTGTATAAGGCGGGAAGCATTGCAGTGTACTAGTAGAAAGTGCCAACTTACTTTTGATAAAGGAAATGGGCTCTTTGCATCGATCCGGCTGTCTGCAGGGTGGTGAAAGTATTCCCGATACTGATATTGACCATGCGGTTTCGTACGTTGTGAGCGACTAATGATCGTTATTGGTAATGAGTTATGATAGCCAAGCCAATGAACGCACGAAGGCAGAGTGCCCTGCAACTGTTTGATGCTATTGTTAGCGGCTAGGAATGTGAAGAAAAGAAAGGGAAACCGACATTCTGGAAGTAAAGACATTGCAAAGCATCGGTGTTAGTTTGGTATGTGACAAGATATATTTCTCTTAATTTTGGAGTTAGTTGTCCGATCGCTGCCGATGCTTAGAACGCTCACCGATCGCAGAGCCTGACTGCAAGGATACTAACAAATCTCGCACACGATCCAGCAGGTCGACGAGCAGAGGAATCCTGATGTCCTTCTTCCTAGAGAAATCCTTGTTCGAAGAGAGCCAGCTGCGTGGAAGGACAAGGCCATCGAGTGGTGGGTCAAAGGAAAGACGCCACGAGACTGAAATCTTGCCAATAACCTCCTCCAGACAATCACAAAAAACAGACAGGTTCACAGCCAACGAAGCCTTGAGGATATGCCTATGATTAGGTCAGTGCAGTGGATGATTACACATGCTGATTGGCGCACCGTAAAAACTTCAAGCCCGCTGAAATGCTAGTTTGCATGGCACCATCAAAAAGATTTAGGAGGTCCTCGACACCATTATCGCCATCTGGATACACAAACTCCCGGGGTTTGATGACGTTAATAACGAAGGGAGCTCGGTTGATGCATTTGAGAGCACTCGATTTGTCAAAAACAAACAAGAGACTCGTCAACTTCAACACAGTGGTGAAAAAGCCCCTGGGGTCATGGTGCACGCTGAGGATATGAAGTGCTTCCCACACCCAATGCTTCATGACGCCGCTGCCTTCTTTAGCAGCAGGCACCATAGATAAGTCAAGGTCAGCGGTAGAACCTTGAATGTGAAACTCCGGATTGAAGGCCTCGTACAGATGGACAAGCCAGTCGACAACACTGCTTAATATCAATCAATGCTACCTGCAATACAGCAGGATATTGCACGTACGTTATTCTCCTGACAAGACCTGGGTTTGCAGAGTACATGTGTTGAAGAATGCACATCTGCTGCAGATGGATGCCAATCCGCGTGTTGTAATACTTTGCATCCAAATCCACAAGGTTGACGTGATCGAGGGGACAATATTCGCCCCGATTGCATTGTTCCTTAACGATGTAAGTCAAGCATGGCGAGAAAACCACTGCTTCGCAGCACAGCTCATTTTCCTCGGTGACCCGTTCGCGTAAGTGATCTGCCAAGTACTTGCGGAGAGCTGTCACCACCTCCTTCTTGGAGAGCGCTACGACGGAAGCTTGGAGGTACATAGGTCCATGACGATCTCCAGTAGCGGAACTGTGAAGGAAAGAGCCAAGCTCCAGCCCATATTCAGTATTGGATATCTCTCTGATGCAGAACAATCGCTTGATCGAGTTGCTGCCGAGTGGATCCACATGAGAGATGATCTGGTGCAAGAGGTGACTGTATTGCCGGAATTGGTCCAGAAAGCGCGACATCTCCTGAAGTTTGTAAGATTTGAGTACCGGCAAACGGCTGAAGACATGATCAAGGGCGAGTAACGCTGCTGCGTTCCTCTTTTCCTCGATAAACACGCGAGACAGCTTTTCGAGACCAGCTAGGTCCGCCTGTGCAATGGCACGAAACATTGATATCTAGCAATTCACAAGTAAGAAGCGCAATCCCGGACTGCTTCAAAAAGAGGTATACTTCATGGTGATCCAGTGGGTCCAAAAAGTCGACGGGCAATTCACTGGCCAAGTTCAGAAGTTTATTGACGTCTTGGTCGGCAGTTACTTCCTTGGAGGTAAGACCAAATGAGCACCGACGCCACAAGCCATCCAGTAGGATTTTGGTGGCCTGATGGATTGCGTCGCACGACCCCCTCTCCTTCAGGAGGTCTTTGATTGCGTCGAGTGGCCGGTTTTCCGACAAATGAAGCTCAGCCGCTTCCAGATACCTTCCGTGATTCTCCAATAACGTAGCACGAGCGAAGTCGAGGTTGTAGTTCTCAAGGAATTCCAGTTCTTCCTCAAAAGTCGGGAACAGCGGTAGACGTGGTCTACCTCAGAATGTTAGTCAAGTGAAACGGCATATGCAATCACGAAGCATGCACCTGTAGCCATCACGCTTGCTGCAATAAAATACGCGGCATACGGTGTATAGTTCCTCGGAGGACTCTGAGGAAAATTTCTGAGAATGCTTGTTGAGGATTTCGAGTGTCTTGTCGAAAAGTCCCACTTTCCGAAAGCGCCGTGCAGCCAAGTCGTACTCTCGAGCATCAAGGTATGCATCAGCTGCCTTCCGATCATCCCCGGCGCGCACATAACAGTCCGCAGCATTACGATAATACTGGAATTTTTCCTTGCTAGGCGGTGCATCGTTCCCGCTCGCCACGAAGGCATCTGCGGCAGCGAGAAAAGCGTCCTGCTGAGCCTTCGGTGGTGCAACGCCAACTTTCGCACGAGCCACTTCTCGAAGGTGGAAAGCTTCACAGATAGCTACCATACGTGGTAGCGAGGCTCTAGCAAAACAATGCATGGCCTGGGGGTATCTCTTGTGCCCGAACAGGCCGCGGCCAAATGATTCCCATTCCGCCGGGGTCGAAGATACCGCAAGGTGTGGAACGTCCGTCCCAGGCGTACAATTTTGGACCTCATTGCGCGCAGTCCAGATCATCTGTTGCAATGTGAGTGACATCGACGCGAAAAATGATGAATTGTCCTTCACCCGCATAGGCTCGCTTTTGTCAGACTTGTCAAAGATCCACAAGTTCTTCCTCGCTCGGGTGATGCCCACGTATAGCAATTTCAACTGTGAGTGAGCGACGTCAGAGAGAGGTTAAAGAATGACCCGGAATTCACGTGCCTCACTGCACACCCCAGCGAAACGACCTTCATCTCGTCTGAAAGATGGTGCATGTGCTTTAGCCAAATCTTGGCCGTCGACCTCTCCTTCTGCGTGGTTCAGTAGTACACGCCAACGTGTGACATCGATGGCGGAGTCTTCGAAGAAGTTATACAAGAGAACCTGTATTCAACGATCAGTTCCACAAGCTGTTGTAATATACCTCAAGGCTCACGTCATTGAATTCAAGGCCTTTGCTGTCGTAGAGTGTCCTAGAACAAGGCATGATGAATTTATGCCACGAAGAGGCCGCTGCCTTCGCTGTCTCACATGATCAGACCAATCTCCCCGACTTCCTTTCGCAGTTTCTCAACTGCTTCGTCATCTCGTACAAGGATGCCTTTGAGAAAATCATGTAATTGGCACCGCCATAGGCAACTCGCAATATATCACACTTACATTGTTGTGCCCCAAATTCAATTTGGTTCCCCCTTAAAAAGAAGAAGTGTCAGAGATGGACAAAAAAAGAGATGACATCTACACACAAAGCGCCAAATAGAAACTGTTCGTATCGAACAGTGTCTTGATCCCAACCACGGAAAAACACCGGCTTCAATCCGTCAACGATTCCATGTTCTGGTTGGAGACCGTCGATTGCGTCGGGCCAAAATTGCGTAATGCGTTCGATGACGGAGTGTGCACAGTTAACAATTCCTCCATGGGAACGGTAATTGATAGCAAGCTGGAATGCTGTAGGGTCCGTGACTGAACGATCCTGTATCAGATGCGTACTCTGATCTTGCTGCGGGATGGTTATGCAATGAGTTTCGACGCATTCGATAATAATTAGGGCCATACTTCGATACGGTACAAAAAGGCCTTCAAATCATCAAACCTGAAGGAACTTCCTGCTGAAATGGTCTGTGCGGTGTCGCCTGCCCAGAAAAGTCCTTCGGGATTCCGACAAATGAGCCTCAACACTAAATCAAACATCAAACTCTGAAACACAGCGGGGGAAAGTGAGGTGCGTACACAGTGCATCAATGAGCAGATTATCTTGCGCTTCATCGATGTACCTGTCTCATGTGGCCGTTCAGCGAACACAACCCTTCTCTTAATGAGCGCGCGACAGACGTACAGAAAGTCAATCTTTTGGCCCCTTAATGGGATACCTCCCAGGAGCGTTCTCAGTATTGCATGTGTCCGATCCGCAACATCATGGTGACGACGTTCCCTTTTAAGCTTGCAATATGCTTCGAAGATTGCATAAACCGTTCGCCTTTGGTTTGCAAATGTAGGATTGGAGCGGGCTGGGAGGCTACAGTATGCCTCTTCGTCAAGGAATCCATCAGGACATAATAATGATTTTTCAGATCCCTTGATGATACCTACGAGGGAGTTGAGCGATTCCGTACTCGCCATGGATCAAGACTACGCACCCATAAACTCTGAGAAGACCAGCCAAGGTTCTATTATACAACCAACGGATCAAGATGAACTCGTTGATATTAAAAATCTAAGTACACACCGAGGCCTTTTGTCAACGGCTGCGAGAAGTGCGGCCAATAGATCCGAGCAAAGACGTCATATGTCACAAATGAATCTTGAGCTTGGACATCGTCACTGTTGACGAAAAATTTCGCAAAACGCTGTGCTTCAGGGTCGTCACCACTTAAAACATCTGCAGCAATCATCCTCGCGAGCTGGGACCAACGGAGTGAGCTACCGGAATCATTGCTCAAAATGGAAGATTACCTTGTCGAAGGTCACGAACAGAGGGAAGTGATTCTCTTCTAATTCACTGTACCTCTGAGGGATATCGGCTTGATCCTCATCGTCGGCATCCATCAGCCCAGACTCTGCGTTCCGAACCTGCATCCTTTTGAGTTGTTCAAGAGAATATCCGGCTAGCGCCAAAGACTCGAGAAGCTTCGTAAAATACTCCTCGACTTTTGTTGCCAGAACACGAGACTTGGTTACAAAGATCTGACGGGGCTTGGGCATACCGGACGTCTGTATTTCCCATGCCCGTTGAATTCCAAGCATCTTGAAGAGCATCGTCGTCGTTTTACTAAGCGAGGAGTGAGCCAAAGTTGTTCACACCGGTGTCCGATCCATCATACCCGGTACCACTCCTCCCCAGAACATAGCACGAAGTTCTACATTCCACGATCCTACGTTCCTGTGGGCTGCGCACAGGTGGTTAATGCAGACCACTGGACAGTGCAAATGGTACTCACGTCAATTCGAAGACGTGTTGCACATCTTGGTTTGCAATCAAACCTGTAAGGCAAATCAAACGTATGGTCATGGTACGCCGGAACATACGCACTGTGTAAAAAGGCCTGCAAGGGATGATCAGTATTTCGCATTAAGCGGGTCAGTGATAGACGTACTTGAGAGAAGGTCACATATTTCTCGAGACTGTATTGTATAAAGCCTCAGACTGTGGTCAGCAGGAAAAAAAAAAAAGAAGTTGCGTACACAAGGAGGGAATGTAACTGTGGCAATGTGTGAACGATGATTGAAATATGAAATTGTGCAAACGCACCTCCCCCATGTCTTCATCGGAGAGGACAAGCGGGGCGGGTTTGGTTTCATTTCGGAGACCCTCTGGTGGGAAGCATGCCGGAAGATAGACGTCACCGCCGGCTTGTACAGGAAGATTTCGGAAAATGCAACTGTTGCAACCAGCAAGGAAGTGAGCCGTCTCTCGCGTCGTGACGAGAAGGAATCTGACCGCCGGCGGTATTCCTTGCCCTTTCCAGCAAGATGTTGTCCCATTGCATCCCAAATGCGATTCACTTGCGTGTGGGTATATATACCATATATTTTGATCACTGGAACGAAGGTCTATACTTGAAAGACAACGAAATGCTCGAAACCTAGTACCTTGTCTTTCGACCTGCAAACACGCCGATCTCAAATGGAGTTCACGAGATATGTATAAATTAAACTCACTTCTCCATCGTGGTCCGGGACGACGTCAACTTGGTACTGTCTGGGAGTGAATAGTCGTTCGCTGTCATCACCAAAAAAAAACCCACGACGAGCCGAAGGTCCCGCTGCATCTTTGCTTCGAATATAGGGATTCCAGACGAACCATTCAGCCTTTTCTGATTTTCATCAGAAAAATGCCCGTTCGAAAGTTGCCTGTCACAACGGTCAATTTATTCAACAGCGGCAAGCACGCGACGTACTTGATCTTTTTCACAACAATAGTACATTTCTTTTTGTCTCCGTTTGCCAACTCCCGTAGTTTCTTTGTTGCGTCAGTCCCTACGATGATGCGCCACTCCCCGAAGCCGTCCGCATTTTCAAAATACAGCGCAGCTTTCATAGGCTGCACCTTTGGATATGCAGACGGCTTTGACTCAACAGCATTGACGACCTTGGTTTGCTGTGGCGCAGAAGGATGCGCAGTCGTGTCATCGCCTGTCGACATATATGTGTCCTTCAACTGCTGTGCGAGAAATGGCTCCAGGAGCAGTTCAAGATAGAACTATGAATGTGTCAAGCGGCATATTTGGAACCGAGGAAGCCTTCGACGCACTTTCAAGATCATCTTGAGATCGTCCCTGGTCTCGCGTGCCATTTGGGAAGCCTCTGCATTGTTCAAAGGGACTTTGGCTCCTAGCTTATGGAATGGCGTCGCATCGATTGTCGAAGCGGTGCTCTTGTTCTTCCGCTTCGATTTCTTCTGTTTCTTGTTACGCACAAAGAACCCCGAGAACTCCTCAGTGTCGTGCTCGGGATCCTCTAAAGCGCTTGCGGGAGTGGATTCGATGGTGATACAGGTCGAAAAGTCGGTAGAGCATAACAAAGTGAGGGCTGGAAACGCGTGCTCAACATAAACTTTATACCGCCCAATATGATGGATGGCGTCAGTGGAAAACAGGGAGGGAGGTAAAGCAAATATGACAGAAGAAAGTCTCCGAAGGAGAATACTTGCAGACGAAGTCTCGACAAGCGCGGGATCGGTCGGGTAGGTGTCCAAGATTTTGTGCACCAGCCCTTCCGCGCTCGGCAAGGCTAGTGGTAAGTCAGATACCACTAATGTCCAGAGGATGCGCACAACGAACTCACCAGAGACCATGAATTCAAAGAGACTGGGGACAGAGCACAAGTCCTGAACTATCAGGTCCAGAGGTATGTCTGGTCCTGCTAAACAGGACTCGAGCATCCTCAAAGCCGCTGTGAGGGCCTCGCTGTCAGCAAGAGCGCGCGCAGCAAAGGTCTGCAGATCGAGGATAGTCATGTTAGGTTGTGCACGCATGGGTTCCACAGCAGATACGAAGTGGGTACAAAGGGGCTGTTGGTTCAACGTCCCCTCCTTTTATGAGGGCACGAGGCACGAGTGGCGCCGTTATCCCAATGCAATAAAGGAAGTTTCTGATGGGAAACGGCACCCGGTGGGTGCTGATTTGTTCGATAAGGGCTTTGTTTTATAGATTTTAAAGTTTCAATAGCAACAGGTCCTTGTGACCGCGGCGGGAGTAACTTGCTTCGGAGCAGAAAGTAAACTTCCAAACGCGAGCAAGGCAGTGTGGCACGAGATGAGTCTGCAGTGCAAACTGACTCGTGTTGGGAGCTGAGAAAGTGTTCTCACTTGCTGTAGAGAATCACGTCCAAAGCTCGTTTCAAATTCCATCACCGTTGTGGGCAATCGCTAGTAAATTGCTCGTGTCAATTACGTAATCACTGCGGAGACCAAAAGGACCTACGCCAGCCCAAGCAAGTACTGCGACAGGTTTGGGGCACTGGGGACACATTCAAAGACGCTTGCATTCCCTTACACTATTTTTTATACATTTGACAGTAAGTTTAACGTTCCTCTCGCCGCATCACTCATATCTCATTTACCCTAGAATGCCGCCCCCACACTATGATTTCCTCATCAAGGTAACCGCTACGTCTAAACTCGCTGTACCCCCAATTGACCCACTTGCAGCTTCTCTTGATCGGGGACTCAGGTGCGTCCGGATCGGCGTACATAGTTGGCGTCTTAACCCATCCGTGCGCCAGGTGTCGGAAAATCGTGTTTACTCCTCCGGTTCTGCGACGACGCATGGACACCCTCGTTCATCACTACCATCGGCATCGACTTCAAGATCCGCACCATTGAACTAGACGGAAAACGTATCAAGCTCCAAATCGTACGTCCGACGTCGTCGCTCTCGAGACTCTTGCTCACCGTCCCCGGTTCCGTCGCGTAGTGGGACACTGCGGGACAGGAACGGTTTAGAACCATCACCACCGCGTATTACCGTGGTGCGATGGGTATTTTGCTCGTCTATGATGTCACGGACGAGCGGTCGTTCAATAGTGCGTGTCTTTGCCCCCACTACGCTGGCGCGTTGCTCAATACGAGCGACCTTTACAGACATCCGTACATGGCACGCCAACATTGAGCAGCACGCGTCCGAAGGCGTCAACAAGATCCTCATTGGTAACAAATCCGACTGGACGGACAAGCGTGCGGTCACCGTGGACCAAGGACGCGAGCTCGCCAATGAACTTGGCATCAAATTTATGGAGACGTCGGCCAAAGTCAACGACGGCGTCGAAGAAGCTTTCTTCACCCTCGCTCGGTCAGTCCCAACATTTGCTACGAAACTTCCACGAAATCCCCCATTGAATATATTCTTTGCAGAGATTGCAAGGCCCGCCTCATAGACTCCCAAGCAGATGCCGCTGGATCCTCCGGTGGTCTTGGAAATACCGATGGATCCGTAAAAGTCAACCAGCCCGCAGCACAGATTACTGGAGGGTGTTGTTCATGAACTTCGTAATCCATGTACAGTCCTCTCCGAGCCTTGTAATAATGCTACTTTCACCCCGTCACATAAATCAATTCCATTATGTGTTGACCAAGTTCAAGATGTACCACAACTGACGGCCGCTTTTATCCCTTCTTACACAGCAGAATTCCAGTTCCCTCCCCACCACCTCTTTATCCGTTCTCCACCCCATTCATCATACTCTGCCTTCGTGACCCCAACCTGGCCAAACGCTTCCGTGTTCGCAAAGGCAGCCATACCTCTCCACGCATCCAACAAGGGGTCTGCAGCCCGCACCAGTTTCCCGATGGGCATCTCAGGTGGTAATATCGGCCGAAGGGTTGCATAGACCCGTTCGCGGAGACCAGGAAACTGTGACGGACCGCCCGCAAGAAACACGTTCTAAGAAGACATGGTCAGCTCCGAGGTCACGACAGTGAACGAAAAAACCCGACCTCGACGAGTCTTGCTTTCTCAGCCTCCGTGAACCGTGCGAGGACGCTTTGTAAAACTTCCGATACGCCTGCCGAGTCTACGCCTGCCATCCCGGGCGAGAAATACGTCTCGCAGACACGCCATCGTTCCGTGTTCAAGTGTATCCGGCTGTTTCCCGCGATGTCCCCTTCCTCGTACTGAGGTCTGAACGCGGACAGGAGCGCGGAACGCTGGGAAGACAAGGAGGCGTGCGTGTGCTGGGTAGTGAACGCGGGGTCATATTGTAGCAGCTTGCTCTCGATAATGTGAAGCTGGTTGTAATCATCTTCTTCGTCCGAAGACGGAGCCGCCGTGTTCTAGAATAAGGGATCGTGTAAGGTCACGCAGGGATGAACATTCGGGCGAGTGCATTACAATTTTGCGATATATGGCCCAGTCTTCGTCATCAGCGCCAAACATGTCCTCTATGCAAGTGCCATTTGCATTGGTTTTTCAGCATCCCAGCGGATTGTACGCGAAACGCACCTGCTCCAGCTTTACGCTTCTTCTTCGGTACCCTATCATCGGCCGCGAGCGAAGCGATATTCTTCATCCTTGCTTGAGCTGCTGCACTTTTCCGATCCGCAAGCGCAGCTTTTCTTCTTCCTCGCTCTTTCATCTTGTTCATCAGAGCCTACAATAGACCACGTGCGTTCAGAACACGGCCACTCGAATCAGTATAGCGCGAGGGACAACGCACCTCTTGCTCCCTCCGCAGACGACCCGCCCATTCCTTGAAATTGTTCTCCCTCTCATCCTCGTCCCGCTTCTCTTCAGCCTCTTTCTCTTCTCTCTCTTTTTCCTTCTCCCGTCGCGCTCGCGCACGCGCTTCCCATCCGGCTTTTAAGAGTTTCTGTTTCTTCTTCTCTTTGATGCCCTCCTCGTCGAGCTGTTACAACATAGTCCAAATTCAAGAACGGTCTCGAGGATCAAAAACGAACTAAACCCACCTCCGCATCCGGTACGTCAACCAAGTTGAAAGTCGGATCTTCCTATCGTTTAGTTCGATCAGTGTATTGCGCGCGAATGACGCATGACGCACGACTGGCTCATCCGTCCCGTCCATATCCTTTTTGCGTGAGCGTTTGAGATCATATTCGAGCTTCTTTATCGTCTCTTGCAATGCCGCGTCATCGTCGAATCCTTCTGATTGGAGAGTGTTCTGATCGAGGAACGTTGTTCATCAGCGTCGACACGGAGCCATGCCTGAAAACCTGACCGTCCACTCGCGTTTGTTCTCGCTACGCCCTTCTTTCAGGTTGAGGAGATATTGCAAATCAGTTTCCTTTTGCATGAGCTGTGGAGATACGAGCGGTCAGCGTGCAACGTGAGAGGAAGGGATGGCAGCAAACGCAGAGGATAGGACACGGCGATGCAAACCTTTTCCATCCGATTTTTGGCTGCCATCTCTTGTAACTTCTTCCCCTGTTCCTTTCTTTTTTCGGTGATTCTCGCTAGCTCCTCTTCTGTTTTCTCCTCTACAAGAGGAAGGGCGAAAGGGAATTGGACAATTCGTTCTGAAGCACGCAGGTTGGCAGGGATATTGAGAGAGCGAAGCGTGAGAGGGTAATCCTCGGCGAATTCACAAAAGTTGTGAAGCATCCACTGGGTTGCCGAGGCAAGAGCGGGAAAAGACATGAGATGAGAATGGATGGAACGAAGTGAAGGAGACGCACGGCGGCCTGCGTAGACGTGACGCGGGTCGGGAAACTATGGTACTTGAGCTGGATGAGTTTTAGCAAATACTCCGTACTCTGCTGTGTACCCCACGGTATCCTACGCATTCAGACGTCCAGTTCAGCACTTGTAGATGCCGATCTGAATGGGCACAGCTCATCTACTGCGCGCACTCACCGCTTGGCTTGGCTCAATATGCCCCTCCCACTCAGGATGGGAATAACAGAAGTAGACGCCGCGTTGAACGAGATGACCAGTCCATCTTGGGCAAAAGGCGCGTTTGGTATGGAAGGAAGATTGTTCTGATAGAACGACATGACAGAGTCGATACAGTATGCGAGCGTGGGGACGGAATACTGCTCAAACATGAGCTCCGAAGTCACTTGAAAGGTTGAACGTCGTCAAAAGCACTATGATACGGAGTACGTACGTGCGCGGGAGTGGAGAGGTGATCCTAGGCGTTCCGTCATCAACACGGGATGCTCGACGCTCGATGCGTCGATTCCTAGTTGAATGAACGCGCAGTCGAGTGCATGCTCCTGCAGGATAGATGCGTGTCAGCCCTGGTGCGCGCCTCGGTTCGGTTGAAGGACACGAGACGACTCTGTAGGACCTGAAGCTTAGAGAGGGAATAACGCACCAGTGCATCAAAGTTGAGCAGCACGTCCCCCTCCCAAGGCGTCTTTGCCTGTCCCTTGGACCCGCTCTCCGCGTCGACGCCATCTCCGAACAACAACAACGGCTGGTTATACTTGCGCTCTTTAAACCTGGCGATCACGTTCGGGACGGAATGGGGGGTGAGCGCCGCGGAGGTGGAGAACCCGAAACGCAGGGTGGACGCGCCGTTGTCGATGATGAGTGGTGCGTGTGTGCCCCGGAAGGAGTCGTAGGAATCGGGAGGCGTGTAGGTGGGCGGGACAGGTACGGGGACATTAATGACGCTGGGCGTCGATGGGCCTGCGCTGCCAGACATCGTCGTCAGTAGCTGTGCTTTACCGTCGTTGGTTTCCGACTCGGACGTGCTACTACTACACACGAACATGCTGATATTATTATGGTAATCAATACGGGCGCCAACTGCGAGCGCCTACCGGCTCACTACTTTACCAACAGGTCACCTTCCTCCCTGATGATCCATGGTGCGTCAGAGATACCATGAGTCCAAACTATCTTTCCCTGCCATGCAAGCACAGATAGTTTCTCCACCGTCTCGCAGATGGAGCGTTATGGTGACCAGAATCGCTGATTAGGATCCAGTGGGTGATAGCCATAACACTCTTGCGGATCGTGACTTGTTCGATACAGCTCCTATGTTTACAGCAATCTCGTCATATATCTGCAGACGAAGAAAAGTATACAGGATACAGTCCGACACGTAGGCTGAGGACCCTCTCCCAAAGATATCTCCATGGACCACTCTCCCCGTCACCGCCGTCTCGCACTCCTCGCTCTCAAACTCTCAAACCTCTGCCTAACATTCGCATATCCCACCCTATCGACGCGATGCAAATAATATGTCCCTCCACCACTTCCCCACGAGACACTCCCAGACCGGTATGGCCGCTCGACGACGTCGAAAATAGCACAGATATCGTCGACCTGTGGGAGGAACATGGTATCGTGCCAGCGGACAGAAACGGTTCACATACGTTGCGTTCAGTCACGCGGGCATTGGGAGCCACGAACGGCTTCAGCGAAACCACTATTGCGCCTTCCTTGAGATCCAAGAATTTTGCTCTCAGCGCCTCGTTCACTGAGATCAATCGACACGGAACGTGTCCCTTAGAGACACGACATCCTGGAGCTAGAGTCAATGGGATACTCACGAGATTGTTGAAAGACCTTGTTGTTGACCAACACGACGTCCGCCTCTCCCATCAGCTGGGAGACTCGCTTGCTTTTCAGCATATCGCCTTGTTCGAGCTCGACGTCGCCAGTGCGTACACCCCACATCCGACACCGTTTTTGAAACTGCTCCCATTGTTGCCCTGCAACATTGGCAGGACCTTCCAAGAGCTCGATGCCGTAGCTCCGACACCCTGTCTGGAGAGATGCCTGTAGCAACACGTTGCCTACCCCCGAGCCCAGGTCCACGAGGAGAGAGGACGAATTAAGTCCGGTAGCGGCGATAATATCCGAAGTAAAGCTGGGCATCAGCTCCCCATACACCTCGCTGGAGAATGCCTCATAGCGATGCAAGTTTTTGATGTTAGGGCCTACACACCGCTGATACGTTTCATCTACCACCCGCAAAATGACTTTTTCGGGAATCCCCCTTGGGTGTGTCCAGGAGCGCACAGGAGACACTAATGCGTTGGGTGGAGCGGGAAGGAATACGTCCGAAGGGAGAGGTGGGTATTTGAGTGAACGGAGAAGTTGGTTTATACTTTCAAGAGTTGAGAGAAAGAGGGGGCCATCGTGTCGACGGATGGCACGTTGGAGCAGTCGAAGGTAATCTGGCCGAGCGGCATCGTTTCGTGGTCGGGGTGGACTTTGGGGTTCTGGTGAAGCATCGAGGGGATTGGAGGCACCAGAAGGGTCATGTCGCGTTAGTAAAGAGGGGGAAGGGGGTGGTGTGTCGTCGGGGATTGATTCAGTGGGTAATGATCCAAATAACGCTTTCTGCGCGGGGCTAAGATAAGCTAGAAGACTGTTAACGAGGACCGTAAAGGATGCTAAAAAACAGTACGTACAATCGATGATAGTATATAGCGACTGTTCCAAACACATGATAGGGTTATAATGGTCCTTGTCCTTGGGTGCCAGTAACATAAATCTAGGTGGTGTGGAGAACATGAGAACCGCGACTGCAAAGTAAAAAGGGGATGGAATCCGCACTTTTCATTAGCATAAGTATTAGGATACTCTAAATCAGCAGTTGGAAAACTCTCGACGTCGAATGACTTATCGTCTGGGTCGTCGGGATTCCTAAAGTCTTGCATACACAATGAGTGGCATCCCAAGCCCCACAGCACGTAGAAAACTCACGACTTTTGTAAGTCTTTGCCAGCCTGCGGACGACGTCTGCAGCGCTCACAAAGCCGTCCCCGGGAGAGCCGTCCCCGCTCGACCACCACTCCCTGGCAAGCACTTTGACAGGCGGGAATGCCGACGTGGAACGTGATCGGTCGGAACGATAAATAGGCTCTTCCAACGCGACGCTTCTCTGCCTGCTCCCCCCCTCTGAAGAGGACTCTGAGGTGTGCGCGCTGGAGCTCCTCGCACGTTTCTTGATCTTCCGGGGACGTGTGACTATCCTCGGGACATGCACGAGACTGGGTGTGCGCTGGCGTTTCGATGACGACGATGCGGAGACGGAGGTGTCGCGGGAAGGAGAAGGGAGATCAAGCTCGGAGGCATCCGTGAGTGGGCTGGAGGGCGCAGAGAGGGAGTCGGGGGAGGACGCGGGTGGGTAGGACGTGTCGTGGTGCTGAGGGTGAGTCTGTGTCTCGAGCTCGCGGAGCTGGGAGCGCCATGCCCGTCGCGTCGTCACGCAGATCCCTGTGTCGTCCTCTGCCAGCTTTTTCGGCCTCGGCATGCTGAGTCGCGGTTTGTCGGGATCACTCATTTGTGGCAGTGTCGCGTCCCCTCAAGCACGTGATCAACAAGGAAGTAATATGACATCACAGGCCATGTTGGCACGTGACCCATATCATTAAATTTCGATCAGCACGCGGAAACCTTGAAGCAAGCCTGCAATGTCAATACAAGATGCCGACAAGAAGTCGAAAAAGGACAAGGATGGCATCGATAAAGGTCTGTCCCCCCATCTCACCAAATCAATCATTGACCCAGCACGAACAAGTCAGCTGACAAGAAGAAAAAGCGGCGAGACTCTTCCAAGGATGAACAAGTCACCAAAGTCGACATCGGACCGCCTCTAGGTAAGCAACCGTCATGCAGGCCTCGGGGCCCCGAATAATTGCGTGCAGACAAAGACGGATCAGTCCAGTCTTCCGAAAGGGAGAGGGGCGGAAAGAAGTCGAAGAAAAAATCGTCGAAAGGGGACAATACAGCTGATTCCCAACCCGTGCCAGTAGAACAAGCGGCAATGGATATAGGTGAGTAGTGCTGCAATCCCGTTACATACTCTAACTCCCTCTATCAGATGCACCACCAGATACCACCGTAGAGAACAAAAAGGACCGCAAGCGCAAGCGCCATACCGAAGGCGACGTAAACAATACAAACACCGAAGATCCAAGCCCACTCAAAAAGCAAAAGAAGGGGAAACGAGACAAGCAAGTCGAGTCTGAGGCTCATGCTCAACCATCTACATCTGTCACTTCGTCGGAGAGTACCCCTCCCTTACCGCCTCCCGTCCAAATAGCCATCACATCCACCGACTCCACTGCTGCTTCCGCTTTTCTCACCAAGCATTCTATCACCATTCATACACCCCCCTCTCTTCCACCTAGCGTCCCCGTCATCTCCTTTGACCAGCTTCAGGTCCCAGAGGCCCTTAAAGTGGCTTTCAAAGACTTTAAAGATCCCACTCCGATTCAGGCTTGCGCGTGGCCCCCAGCTTTGCAGGGACACGATGTAGTGGGTATCGCCGAAACAGGAAGGTACGCCCCATTGTTGCTGTATGCTCTAGGGCATTGATTACAGTACCATCCTGCTGCCAAAAATTGACTAGTTTCGGCACAGCGGGAAGACGTTGGCGTTTGGGATACCCGCCCTCGCTCGGCTCATTTCTGCACCGTCTGTAGACGGCGTAAAAACCAAAAAGTCAAAATCAAAATCAAAATCCACGACTTCCGTGTCCGTTCTCGTGGTAGCCCCAACCCGCGAACTCGCACTCCAGACCCATGACGCTCTGTCAACTCTTGGTGCTCCCTTCAACATTGCGAGTGTCGCCGTCTTCGGAGGTGTCGACAAAGCACCGCAGGTCACTGCTCTTAGGAATGGGAATAAGGACGGGAAAATAACAAGGATCGTGGTTGGGACGCCGGGGCGAATCTTGGATCTAGTCAACGACGGTGCCTGTGATCTTTCGAGGTAAGTTTACATTTTCAGGATGCCCTATAGCTATTTTATTCTCTGATCAAATCAGAGTCAACTACCTCGTGCTGGACGAGGCTGATAGGATGCTTGACAAAGGTTTCGAGAATGACATTAGAAAGATTATCTCATGTACAATGCAAGGAGCTGATCGTCAGACCATGATGTGTACGTCCCTAGCTACTATTCTCGTGAGCCACCCGAACATACCCCGACTTTTGCAGTCAGTGCGACATGGCCAGAAGCAGTGCGGAGGCTCGCGAGCACGTTCCAGCGGAATCCTGTACGCGTCACAGTAGGCAGTGACGATCTGACAGCGAATAGCCGTGTCGAGCAAATCATAGAAGTGTTTGACGATCCTCGGGAAAAAGAGTACGTGCATCGATTTCGCACTACCACGTACATTTGATTTTCGAGAATGCTCGCAAACTTCTAGTTCTCGTCTGGCGAAAACGCTGAAAACGCTCTCTCACAAGAAAACATCTACAAAAGGCTCTTCTGAAGCCCGCATTCTTGTCTTTGCGCTGTACAAAAAGGAGGCCTCGCGGGTTGAATCCACACTTCGTCAACATGGATATTCTGTTGGTGCACTCCACGGTGACATGTCACAGTCCGCACGCATGGACGCTCTGGAGAAATTCAAAACTGGCGAAACGGGATTATTAGTGGCAACAGATGTGGCAGCGAGGGGTTTGGATATTCCAAACGTTGGGGCTGTCATTAATTATACCTTCCCACTGACCATCGAGGATTATATCCACCGAATTGGAAGAACTGGTGAGTCACCGTTTTATGGTCTACGCATTCCGACTGACATATTGCAGGCCGAGGTGGTCGCAGTGGAAAATCGATCACGTTCTTTACAGGAGAAAACCACGAACGTGCTCTCGCTGGCGAACTGGCTCGCGTGCTCCGAGACTCCCATTTTGACGAGATGGCGGAGAGATTGCAGAAATTCCCGATGACGATCAAGAAGAAGACACATGGTTCGTATGGGGCATTCTTCCGGGATGATATCGCGGGCACGGCGACGAAGATTGTATTTGATTGAGGATAGGCGGTGTTTGTGCGGCCTGGACTCGTACGCATGAATGATGGTACTCGTGGCTTGTATCCTCACGCTGTAATTGATGGGAATGAGGCGTTGACTCGGAGCGTTTGAACTACATTCCGCATGTTGCTTGCTCTCAGAATCGCGCCAAGCACTGCGCTCCCAGTGTGGCCGCAGCCTGATATTACCGAAAACGAGCGCCTTGGCCGTGCGAGTGACCACTTGGACTTGTTTTCGGACTCGTCAGATTCGCGACCGAGGTTTTGTGACTGTCGGCGACGTCAACGCAAGCGTTGGATCCTGGGTACCTCGAGTCAGGGTGACAGCAGCACAGCACGATCATTGGCACCACCGTCACTGTAACCACCGCTCCGTACCATCGATCCAGTGCACCACGCCTCGCCGCAGCCGTGCAGCTTCCGCCAACCAGCGACCATGATGGGCCTTTTCAGTCAGGCAGGCTCCCAAATCCGTAGGGCACGAGGCTTGTCCGTGGATGATAGGGCACCTGAGGATACAGAGCCTGATGATACATCAATCCTGTGCGTCCCCTCGTCTTTCCCTCTCTATTCCCCCGTCTTTGTCACACCACCCTTCCATCCTCATTTATCCTCGACGTCGTCCATGGGCTATACGGACACTGACTACCAATGCAGAGACGAGAACGAGGGCTCTGTCGTCACCTCTCTGATCTCACAACTTAGGTTTGCCTCGGTTCGCCCTCGCCCCACCCGTGCCCTTGCTAAAATCGCTCCTCCATTTCCAGAGTAGGCATGGATCTCTCAAAGGTGACGTTCCCGACGTTCGTTCTCGAGCCTCGCAGTATGCTCGAACGCATCACGGACTTCATGTCCCACCCGGATCTCGTCTTTGGGTAAGGGTATCTCGTTGTCTCCTTATGTCATCACCAGAGTGCCCTAAGACCCATTCGTTTCTCCTTCTCGTCTTGTCGTGACCTCCCCTTTGCGTCCTTGTCACCTCCCGCCGTCTTTGTACGACTGAATTTAGCGCGGAGAAGTGCCCAGACCCCGAAGAAAGATTCATTCGCGTGCTGCAGTATTATCTTGCAGGATGGCACATCAAACCAAAGGGTGTCAAGAAACCGTGCGTCCTCGTCCCTCTCCACCACGGCAGACGAGGGTTGATCGTCGGGTCATAGGTACAACCCCGTACTCGGGGAGTTCTTCCGATGCCGGTATGATTATTCAAACGGCACACGAGGATTCTATGTCGCAGAGCAAGGTACGTCACCCGGTGTATCACTTGTCGCCGCTGGCTAAACCTCGTGTACGCGTAGTATCCCACCACCCACCCATCTCCGCCTTCTTTTACATATCGCCCGAGAACCGTCTGACTATCGTCGGCGAACTGAGACCAAAGTCTAAATTCTTGGGCAATAGCGTCTCGACGACGATGGAGGGCGAGAACCGAATAACGCTGTTGGGAATGCCAGATGACGAAGGCAAGTTTCACATCTCTTTTTGCACGCGACCATCTCTTGATCGCCAAACAGGGTACGTCGTCACGATGCCAAACATGTACGCGCGCGGCATCCTGTTTGGCAAGATGGTCCTGGAGCTCGGTGATACCTGCACTGTCAAGAACGAGAGACATCGATTGTCTTGCGATCTCGAATTCAAAACCAAGGTAGTCGTCCTTGCTCCCGCGTACGCGTGCCGTCTGATCAAGCTCTCACACACGCCAGGGTTTCTTCTCTGGCACGTACAACGCGATCGTAGGACGCGTTCGCAAAAGTGGCAATGACATTGGCGAAGTCTCGGGAAGATGGAGCCACGTCATGGAGTTCAAAAGTACCCCAGTTCGTAACACGTACTGCTTCCGCGCTGACGAAACGGCACTGACGCCCTGCCTACCGCGTCGTTCCGTGAAAACAGAACGGAACCAAACGCGTCCTATTCGACGTTCCCAAAGATGGGCAGAACATTGCGCCGAAATACGTCACACCAGAAGACGAACAGGAACCCTACGAGTCTAGACGGTACGTCACCTCTGCTCCCAGGCCCCCCCGTCCGACTCGGAGACCACTCAAGAAAAAAACCGTTCTAGACTATGGTACAAACTCACGCAGGCGATCGAAGCCAAGGACATGGAAGCGGCTACCCGAGCAAAGACCGCCGTTGAGGATGCCCAACGCGACCTTCGTCGTCGACGTGATGAGAGCGGCGAGGTTTTCGTTCCTAGATTCTTTGAACTCCGAGACGGGAGGTGGTACCCAAAGTTGAGGTGTGTCGTCGATTTCTTCTTTGGGTTGGCCATTCATGGCGGTTATTGACGTGATCGACAGCATTCCACAAGATTCCTCAGATACAGCAATACAAACCGTAGAGTCCTGGATATGGCCGAGTGCATAAACGCTTCTGCCACGCAATTTGTCGTTTGCTACAATTCATATCCGATCTCACCGTTGTTCTTTTTTGACCCCTTCTGCTCCGGGTAACCCACACAACTCACATAACTAATGCATCCATTGGATTTGTACCTTGTACCAACAATTGAAGGGTATATAAAGTGACCATGATATCCAGCGTCGCAAATAAGGGGGATTAGGATGTCGGACGAGAGCGGGTTAGATCCGTGGTCGTTGTGTGAAAGGGTAAGATGCCAACAAGAGGTATGAAATATCTTTTCGTGAAAATGCAAAGAATGTATACACGAAAAAAAAAGCCGAAAGCAAAAGCAAAAGCAAACTATTAGATCAAGGATATATATCCAAAGCTAGATTCCCAGGAAAACGAAAAGAGGCATAGTATGACTATTGCACAAGTGTCTTACCGAGAGGCCCTTTACGACCACCACCCGTTTTCATCCACGGTCGGCGTGACGGAAACGGTGCTGGGCGTAGGCGAAGCAACAGATTGCGCCCTATTATAGGTGGACGCTACGGATTGCGGTCTATACGACGGCGTCGGAGCCGCTCTTCTCACATAGGATGTCGTAGATCCTAGATTAGCATGCTGTTGTTTGGGTGCATGCATGGAATCCCACACGGAGGACTGCGGAGGGGTATTGCTGCGCGCGGCCAGCGTTCCGTTGACACGTCCAACAGGTGTACGTGAGCGATCGGCACCAAAGACAGTGCTTGCACGAGAGTCTGGGCGCGGGGGCGAAGTGTTCTTGGTAGGCGTCGATTTGCCATACGACGGCATGTTGGTCACGGTAGGAAGAGTCCGGGTCTTTGCTTTGCTAAGCTCTGCTTCAAGACGGCCTAGCTGAGATTCGAGGCTGGAAACCTGATCACGGAGTTTGTTTTCGCGATCCTGTGAGGGCGGTATTGTATTAGCAAGCCCGTTCTCAGACTCATATGACGACAGTGTGAAAGTACCTTGACCAAGCGGTCTTCAGCGTCCTTCTCTTCAAGTTGTAGCTTGGCGAGCGAATAGTCGGCGTCCAGCTGTACGTGTTCTTGTTCCACCTCGTCCAGCTTGTTCCTCGTCATCTCCAAGTCACTCTCATACTCCCTCGCACGTCTCTCCCACTCACTCGCCCGTTGCTGAGCCTGTATAAGGTTTTGCTTCGCGGCATTCGCGGCGCGCTCGTTATTGGCAGCACGGAGCTCCTGATCGCGTGCCCGTTTCTGGAGAGCCGAATATTCAGACTCGAGTTGCCGGTGCTGATCGCGTGCACGTCTGAGTTCTCTGAGCTCGTCTTCGTCGGCTTGTGACCTGAAAGTCGTAAGGGCCTCGATCTGTTCGGTGACACGGCGGAGATCCTCCCAGTGGCTTTGTTGAGCGATAAGAGACTCGTGGTCTTGTCGAAGAAGCCCGAGCGATTGCGCGGTGAGTTCTTTCTCGTGCACTGCCATCTTGACTTGGATTTGAAGATCGCCCAGCTACGGATTCCAGTTCAATTTATTGCACGGAAAAGAACATGGAGTCCATGCGTACCTGAACCTTGAGCGCCTGTTGTTCAGCAACAGCATCCTTGTTTGCCTTCTCCAGCTCAGCAATGCGCTCTTGGTTCGACTGAGTAGCCACGTCTGACGTCTTCAATCTCGCCAGACTTTGCGAAAGCGCGTCCTCGAGTTCCGCATTGCGAAGTTCCAATGCTGAGACCTCGGAACCACGAGTGCTTATCGCAGCTCGCAGCTCGTCCACTTGCGTACGCAGGCTATCGCGGTCAATTTCGACGTCCTTGAGTCGGTCACTCAAGTTATCCTTCTCAACACGGACTTGACCATGCGCTCCGCGTGCTTTCGCCAGCTGTACTTGGAGTTCGTTGTTTGCTAATTTCAGCTTACGAATCTCCTCTGCGTCGCACTTGGCTGCATCACGTGAAACCGCGAACTCGGCGTGCGCGTTTTGCAATACGGTCACAGCGGCGGTGAGTGTCTCGGGGAGAGCATTGAGACGATCGGTGAGGACTTGATGGAATGAATTTTGCAACGCGACGAGATCGTCTTTTTGTGCAAGCATCGAATGCTGCCCATTCGCGACGCCCTCAACGGTGGTCTGGAGCAGGCGTAGAGCAGAGAAGATTGCTTCACTTGACTCGGAGCTTGTTGAATGCGATGATTCGGCTGACATTGTCCGCGTCGCTATGATGGCACGTTCGAGATCCTCAAAGTGAGAGGGAAGGTTAGATACGAGAGTAGCCAAGTCGGCGTGCTTGGAAGCGAGATCGTCATTCTTGGCCGACAGAGATGCCTGAGACGCTGCCAAGGCATCAAGCTTAGGCGCAACATCCTTGATAGGCTGTAAAACTCCAAGTACACTCTCAGCAACTCTGCCCGAGACTGAATCCACATTAAACGCCCTGTCGCGGTTTGCAAGGCGAGCGTCGAGGCGCTCAACAACGAGGTCAGCGACCTGCTCCTTGATCTCGTGCGCGTCAATCGGTGCGATGACTCGACGAACTTCGGAGGTGATCTGGCCAATGACCGTACTCGTGTCCAGTGAGGATGGTGAAGGTAGCATGGGGATAAGACTCTCCATAATAAGACCTGCTGTCTCGCGCTTATCTCCAGCGAGGTCGATGAGCTGCTCAATATTCGGCTTGACTGCCTGACTAAGTCTGGCAGTGAGCGTATCGTAATCGACCGTCTCTGGACGCAATGCGTTCAGATGTGGGCTGAGAGCAGTCAAAATTTCCTCGATGAACGTGTTCTTTTCATATTGATCCGCAAATGGCCGGGTGTCAATCTTGTTCGAAAGCTGGCCGAGCGTGTTGAGGATAACCTGGAGATTGCGATGGTTAATTTGATCAATGATCGGGACGAGCTCCATGTTAGTCGATGACGCAGGTGCAGGTTGAGCCTGCTCGATGCGGGAGACGGCTTCGTGGAGTTCCGTTTGCAAAAGCAAAAGGTTTTCAGCGTGACCTCGCTGTACGACATCGCGGATGAGCTCAAGGTCAAGCTCACCGCGAGCATCCATCTGACTGTCATCCAACCCCCTTGCCGCGGATTCTTGAAGTTGCGTCCGAAAGAGGGCAACAACTTCCGTGATCGCGTCCTCGGTACTAGGACTGATGGAGGCCGCAGCCGTGCCGCGAGACTTGGCGATTTCTGAACGAATCATCTGGAACTTCTCATCCAACACCGCCTCAATCTTGTCTTCGAGTGCCTGCGCTTCGAGACGTTTCGTGAGGTTGATAGCGGGTATCGACACATTGGAGAGCGACGAATTGTGTGCACTGTGCATGGCAGGCAACGACGAACGGCGCTTGATCGCAGGTGTGAAGATATCTAGTGAGTCGATGCTCTCGCGAGGCTTGAGGCCAGGATCTGTGACAAAGCGTGAACGGGATCTGTTTGCAGACATGGAAATGGCTGGCATTGCGAAATCGTCGAGGGAGGGACGCTGTGAGTGCTCGAAAATTTCGCGTGAGCCGAGTCGTGAGCGAACAGTTCGTCGCGTTTTTTCGTCTCCAACAAGGGCTTTGAATACGCCAGCGGGGACGGTGTTGGTCGAAGGAGGGTTCTTGAAGTCGAGAGGAATGGGTGCACGTTTTAGCTTCGTGACCGCGACCGTCGGAATATATTGTTCATCGTTCTCTTGTTCCTCGGTATCACTATCGGCCAAGTCTTCCTTCTCAAGTTCCATTTCTGGTGGTTCCTGGATACGACGCATCGAGTCGCTCGGGAAGCCGGAGAAAGTGAGGGGCTGCAATGGGCCACCACTCACATGTAAATCCAGAGATCCTGATACGCGCGGCGAACTGGGTGCAGTGTGGCGGATGCTGCGAGGCGTTTCGTCCACGGGCGGGAATCGGAATGATGCCATGTTTTCTTTGCCGCTGTCATCGCCTCCATCGTCTGATGCACTGCCAGTTGAGTGCGAACCCCGCCGTCGTCTCTTTTCTCTGCCTTGCTGTGCGCGTGCCGGCGAAGCCTTGACAGGCGGAGTAGGGAGGGAACGCGAAGCAGGTGATACAGGGAAAGTGAGTTGCGGTACACCGGGGGGAGGGCGGAAGGTAAATCCGGTTGGTCTGAACTCCTGTGCGGCCGCGTTAAGCGGTTTGCCAAACGAGGGCAAGCGAGCGTGACCCAACGCCGGTGCTGGTGGCGGAGCAGCCCCATCCAAAGATCCCCATGGACTTGATCCCCGGCTGGAACCGAACACGAACGGCTTTGCATGTGGATTGAGCGTGGCAGGTGGGGCAAGAGGCACAAAATACTGCTCGACGGGAGCGTGACCGGAGTCAGAGCGAGAGTGTGCTGCTTCTAGGGCATGCGCGATGAGGTGTGCCGAAGGATCCCTGGAGTGCGGTAGAGGGGGAAGAGGCCGACGTCCCGGGGTCGAAGTCGATGATGGGCCGAGGGTGAAATCCATGGGATCCACGCCGAGGAACGCTGCTCTCTGTTCCGCGTGCATCCCGTCCTCACTTGGATTCGAGACCAAATCGTAGTCGCGGCGAACCCGCAAGCCAAAGAAATTAGCTGGCGGAGCAGGGAAATTGGGCAAGCGTCTCGGAGTCTCCAGCTCTTGTTTCCTTTGACGAAGTAAACGACGTTGCATCCGGTCCTGACGGGCTCGCTCCTCGTCCGAAGGGTTGGACCATTCGCCGATGCTCTCCTAGGGAAAATCAGTATACACAACAAGCACGCTCTGGGAATCGGGCAGCCTTACCTCATCGTCCGAGTCCAAGCGCAGGTCTTCGGATCCCGTCCACTCACCAACAGCCTCCTGATCCAAATCGTCGATAATCGGATTGCCCACCGGACTCCTGATTGGCACCATATCCACTTGCTCTGTCATACCCACGTCGTGAACGCCTCCAACAGAGTGCAATGAGAGTGCGTGCGACAACCTCGAAACATGCCTTGAATGAAATCTACTTTGCGCGAGAGGAGTCATCCCGTCAGGCTCAGTAGTTGGTCGGCTGGGAGCACGAACTAGGCCAAGGCCATCTTCGTTGTCTGGAGACTTTTCCTCCACGTCTGTATCAGGGTGTGGTTCCTCCTCCTGCGGCTCTTCCTCCTCTGGTATGTCAACGCCAAACCCACGGACAAAGTCTGGGCGGCTGCTTCCCCGACTGATACTAGGAGGAACAAGAGACGGTATGGACAAGGGCACGCGACCCTGCGGTGCGTGAATCTCATCAACAGGAGACAACATATAATTTTCAATATCCTGTTCAATACTGTCGGAGCCCAGAACGGCACTTGGACCGAAAGGATTGAAGGCTGCGGCAGGATTGTAAAACGACGGAAGGAACGGAGGCGGGGGCATGAGTGAGAGACTATGGCCATGCCTATTTTGAAGTCTGGGCGGTATTTGCGATCCAGGGGAGGGCGTCAGGTCGAACGTTGGCTGAGGTGAACTCGTCAATGAATTTACGGCCGACGCATTCTGAGACTGCTGCAGCTTGTTCAATTTGAAATAGAGCAGCGACGGATCTGCTGGTGATGATATCTACCAAGGGTTGAGCACGCAGGTCACCATGCCAATTCAACGAGGCACCAACCGAGGCAGCACGGGCATGTGGTGCATGGAGAGAGACAGAACCACCTGTACCTCGTTCAACACCCAGTTTCTCCAGCTTTTCTTCGATGACTCGCTGCTTGAGCGCATCCCAAGCGACCTGGCAGGAAGACGTCTCAACGAAACATGCACAGCACTCGACACGTGTTGCATACCTTTCCAGGTAGGAACACGTCAACGGTATCAGGAATGTTGTGCCGCCAACTATCTGGAGGATACGGGTCTGCGGTAGCGACGTCTGGGAGTAACACCACAGGCTCTTCATGACGGGTCGTGGGCATGGGCGTACGCGCCCATGAAGGGCGACTAGGCGACTGGTCCCCCGTGGCAGGGAGTGTTTCCACCGGCAAATTGACAGCCACTTTTTTCCCCTTTGGAGCAGGGGCCGGTGGAGGCGGGGGAAGCGGGCTGTGTTTTCGACCTGGGCCCCCCAAAGGCGCCTTGGGCGGACCTCCGATGCTGATGCTGGGTGCACGTCTGTTCCTCGGGATGAACGGCTGCCCGAAAGGTGGCACGACGATAGGGAAACCCTGGCCGAGAGGCGTTATAGGAATGGCAGTGGGTGGTGGAAAGCCAGGGAAGTGCGCGATGCTCGAGTGGCCTTTGTGATGCTGGTAAGTGGGACGGCCCGGTGCATTTGGGGGCTGTGGGGCAAAGAAGGGCTGCATGGGGGTCTGGAGCGGGGGGGGCGCGATCTGGTAAGGCGGTGGGTGGAAACTGTGCTGGATGGAGGTTGGGAGGCCAGGTGAGAAGATGGGCTGTCTGCCGTCAAAGGGCTGCTGCATGTTGAGGGAAGGGGGAATGTTGAGACGGGGCAGAGGAGGCTGCCGCAGAGGGTGTGCAGCCATTTGACGCGATCAACGAGCGCGTCCTTGAGCAAGTCTAAATAACTTGTGCTGGAGGTATCGAAAAACAACGTCGCCGCACGCGGACGAAAGGACCGACCCGTCCCAGACAAAAAAAAGTGGCCGGACCGTGAGGGAGACAAAGCGAGTCGCTTGTACCCACGTGCACCCCATTTCAATGACAAGGACAAGCCAAAAACGTATCATATCATCAATTCATAACTTACGCGATAGCGGGATACACAGCGCACTCCAGAAGCCTCTACTCTCCATACATATCGTCAGAGTCCGACTCAATCTCGATGTACTTCTTTGCATTGCCCCTTGCTGCACGCGTCGGCGCAGCGGGACGCGTCTCTGCCTCGTCGCTTATCACTATCTCATTCTCGTCCACATCGCTTTCCACCTTCTTCTTCGACGCAGGCTTCTTCGCAGCCGCAGGTTTGCTCCCCGAGGGCTTCCGCGCCGTGGCCTTCTTCGTCGCTTCTGAAGGCTTGCCGAAGAAATCAGTCACAGCTGCCTGTGTCGTCTTGGTCTTCTTTGCGGCAGGTCGGATGTACGCCTCGTCATCGCTCTCATCGTCATCCACAGGCCTAGCGATACCGCGTCAGACACAGAGTTTCAACCAAACATCATACACGTACGACTTGCGCTTCGGTACATCCTCGGCTTTGGCCTTCCCTTTGCCTTTTGCTTGCACGGCGGGTGAATCAGCCATCTGAATGTCCGAGTCCGAGTCCACCTTTACAGCTTTCTTCGGTGCAGCCTTCTTTTTCACAGGTAGATCCGAAACCTCACTTTCCGACTCTGATTTCACCTTGCCAGGCGCCTTTTTGACTGGTGCCTTTTTGGGAGCAGGCGCAGGCTTCTCGTCTCCACTCTCTTTCTTCGAGGGTCCCGCAACAGCAGGCTTCGGCTTCGGCTCCGCCTTCTTCTTGGCCGCGGCCTTGGCAGGTTTGAAGTCGTCATCCGAGTCGTCCTCTCCAAACCCTTTGCGTCCAGTCAGCGACTTCCGGTGCTTAAGCGTAGCTTGCTTCTTCTTGATCTTCTTCCCGTTGGCATCAAGCAAGGTCTTGTTATCAAAGTCTTGGCATGATTTCTGTAGTAAAACGTTCACTATGGGAGGAGAACAACAAACCGATCCGCACTTACATCCCATTCCTGCAAGAAGCTGTCTAGATCGTCGTTCCAGAGCGAGACAGGAGTACGCTCGAGCAGCGCGAGGAGTTCCACCTCCTTGTCCGCGGCTTGTTGCAAGAGTTTCTCAATCTAGTAGTCACCCAGGTCAGACGACAGTGAACTGGGGCTCGTCCTAAAACATACCTTTTCCTTTGTCAAACTCCAAATAGCCATGCCCAACAGATAGTCGTAATCTGTTGAACCTGGAACATCCCCTGTCGCGTCCTCATCCTCGTCAGGGTTGACAACATCCTCGGTCTCGCCCGCTGCTTTCGCCTTGGTCACCTTGGGGAACGGGCGGAATTTATGTTTCCGCAAGTCAGCCATGATATCCGCTTTCTTGCGGTTCGACACGACGAGTTCTTTATCAATAATCATCTTGACAAAACGCGCCTGGTTAGAGAGTTTCTCGAACTGCAGTTGGAGCTCGTTGGCCATGTAATCCTGCGTTCCATCACTCACATCAGCTCCGGGAAATATCTAAACCACCCCCTGCGCACCTTTCGCTTCTGATAATGCGCCAAACGTTGAGGGTAAAATTCTTCAATAATCTCCTCGGGCGAAGAATATTTCTGAATCTTGCCATCAAAGTTGAAACAGATCATGTTGTTCGTATTGATTTTGCTCGTCAACTTGAAGAACTCTATCAAGCCTTGCTCCTCCGCCTTCTCGAGATCCTTTGCAGCCATCGTAATGACAAAGTGGATGTTGACATTGTCGTGGTGTTCTTTGTAGTCCTGTTCGTCATCCTCACTTGACGAAATTGTACGTAAATGCTAGGAGATGGGTACCATACCTTGATAATACCATCTCCTTTGTCGCCAATCATGGCTTCCAACTCGGCCTTGTATGACTGTGTCCACTTGTGAATGGGCAACTCGGTGATTTCAACGGTCGTATCGTTGATCTTGCTCGCGAAACCGACGACATCGTACTTGTGTTCAGCAACCTTCTTGATAGTGCCCTTGAAACCTCGCCACCAAGGGAGCATAGGAACCATCTCTTCACCAGCCATCAGCCGCCGTAGATTGGCGACAATGTCCTCTGGATTGTAGCATGGGATGGTGGTGCTCCAACCTATCGGCCTGTGTTTAACGACCACACTGGGACGAAAATGTATTCAAACAGTGGCGCTCACCTGTTCCTATACCCTCAGCGCCATTGATGAGCACCATTGGAATGACCGGCATATAATACTCGGGCTCGATCCAATCGTTATCTTCCTTTAGATACGTCAACAGCGGCCCATCGTCCGGATTGAACACCGTCCTCGTCAAGGGTGCCAACTCAGTGAAGATATACCTAGCCGAGGCATGATCTTTACCGCCCATATCACGCGTTCCGTACTGACCATTCGGCAGCAAGAGGTTCAAATTGTTCGAGCCGACGTAATCCTGAGCGAGGTTGACAATAGTCATGGTCAGCGAGGCTTCACCATGGTGGTACGCTGCGACTTCAGAGATATAACCGACGAGCTGAGCGACTTTGATCTCTTTCTTGAGCTTGCGTTTGAAGCAACCCCAGATGACCTTTCGTTGACCTGGTTTGAGACCATCCGCTACCGATGGTATTGATCGGACGTTGTCGGCCATCGAGAACAAGATCAGCTCTTTGTTGATGAAATCCGAGAATGGGATCTCGTCAATGTCATGATCAAGGTATGTCCCGGGCTGGGGGCGGGTCGGGTCAGACAGTACCGGCACTTGGGGGGTATCTGGCTTACCTTGAACTGGCGGAGCCATTCTTTCCGCTCGTCAGCTTTTTTCTTGCTGAAAGCAAGCTCTATGAGTTCCTTGTCGCCGTCTTGAGTAGAGGCAAATGGAATCATGTGCTTCGCCATATTGCTGAAGTAGAAACGAGCATCGGCGTCGCTGCTTGTTCCAAGACCCTGTCATGTTTTCGAATGAACGGAATGCAAACAGAAATTACATAGTAGCAACGAACCTTGTAGTATTTCGAGTCCCATTTGTGGGCATCTTGCGTTCTCTCCAGCCATTGTTCATATTCAGGTATGGTGAAGAAATCAATTCGTTGCTTTCCTTTCGATACCCGGACGATAGGTGTTACAAACTCGACAAGGAAATTGGGGATTTTGAGCAACGAAGGGTAGAAATGGTCCAAGAAGTTGATAAGAAGCCCCTTGATATGGGAACCATCGTGATCCTACATCATGACTTTGGAGTCAGCCTAGAGCTTTGTAAGAGAATTGGACCCTGACCTGATCAGTCATGATCATCAGCCGACCATATCGCAAACTGCTGATATTCGTATACTCCTTGTTATGCTGTAAACCCATGATTTTCTTGATGTTCTGAATTTCTTCGTTCTTCATGATCTGGTCGTGTTTGGCTTCTCGCACATTTAGCAACTTTCCACGCAAGGGAAAGACACCAAAATTATCGCGTCCAACGACACCAAGACCAGCAACCGCGAGAGCCTTGGCGGAGTCTCCTTCTGTTAAGATGAGAGTACACCGATCAGCGTTCCTTGTTCCAGCATTGTTAGCGTCAGCTAGCTTGGTCATGCCGGCCAGGCTACCACAGGGGTTAAGTTGGGAATAGCGCATAGATGACGCCTACTTGCCGGTTGCGCTTTGTGCCATCGGTCTTCTTGATCTGTTGATCTGCCTTGAACTTTGCCCAGTTTAGCACGTTGTCAATGATGGAGGATTTCAAAACTGGCATGCACATATAAGTCCTGAGATCACAGAAATGATTCTGACTAACCTTTCTTCATAAACTCCTCAGACAAAGCTGGCCTCGTACCAAACTTGGACGCGGTCAACGTCAGCGTCTCTTTCGTCTGACTGTCGAAGGTAGGGTTCTCGATGAGGGCGTTTACGAAGATCCACATGTGATTCTTGATCTGTGCGGGCTTCACCTTGGCACCCTTGTTCTTCTTCTCGATGGCAGCAATCAAATTTTTGGCGATTTGGTCGGCCATATACGTGACGTGGCTACCGCCTTTAGTTGTTGCAATCGAGTTCGCGAACGAGACCTGTTGGAATGTCCCTTCCGAGATGGCAAAAGCGACCTCCCAGCGCGGGCCAATTTGCTCGTAGATCATGGTCGGCTTCACCTGTGCAGCACCTCCGGACGTTGCGGCTGCCTCGGCGGCGGCGGATTCAAGGTACATCTCCACGTACTGCTTGAAATTCTTGATCTTCAAACGTTCGTCATTGAGATAAACCTTGACATCCCTGACTGTGCCAGCCATATCATAGACGCGCCTCTTGAGGAGGGACAACGTGTCGTCATCGATACACTCCATTCCAAAGCGCTTCAGGTCTGGCCGGAAGGTGACCCTGGTATACTCCTCCCCTTTGCCGTTCTTTGTAATCTTGGCAGTTCCGCATTTGCTCATGTTATTCGTCCATGTCTGTTTGTACTTTTGAGCCGAGTTCTTGTCAGCGGTGTCGATGGTGAATTCATGCGAGTAAATGTTGGCCAACTTGGCACCGTAACCGTTACGACCACCCGTTAGCTTCTTTTCGTCGTCGTCATAGTTGGAAGACGACAGTAAATGACCAAAGATAAGCTCCGGAATGTACATCTTCTCCTTGCTGTGCATCTCTATGGGTATACCGCGACCATTGTTGTAGACGGATATCGTTCCTTCGTCCACGTCAATGTTGATTTTGAGCGTGTCCATGTTGGGATCATTGATCTGGAGAGAGTTTAGGTGGAGCGCCATGTCCCATGAAGCAACATACATACCTTGTTATCCGCCGCGTTGACGAGAATTTCGTCCACGATCTTGAAAAAGCCCGGAACATACTTGACTTCACGATGTACCACGCGCTTGCGCTCAGAATCGTACGTCCACATCAACTGAGTGACAGTCTCTACGCTCCCGATGTACGAATCAGGTCGTTTGAGAATGTGCTCGAGTTGAGTCAGCTAGGTCGGGGACAGGGTCAGCGAGCATCGCGGAAGGACCGGATAATGCGCACCTTTGTGTATGTTTCCGATGCTGTTTTCTTCTTTCCATTCGCTGCGGGAACTGCAGCTCGCGTGGAGTTCTCGTTATCGGAGTCACCGACCTCCTCGTCGACATCTGGGGCACTCTCGCTGGCGCTGTCATCCTTTTCCACGAGTACTTTCTTCTTCGGGGCCGCTTTTGGTTTTGGAGCGGCCTTGGTTGCCTTCGGAGCGGTTTTCGGGGCGGGTTTCTTACTGGGAGCTTTGGCCTAGGGCAGACGAGTGGCAGGGTGAGCACGCGACGAGGTCACGGGCAAAGGGACGGGGACGCTCACGATCTTCTTTGCTGGGGGCGAGTAGTCCTCGCTCTCTGTGCCCGAGACGTTGTCGAGGTCGAAATTCTCGGCTTCTGACGAGCTCATCGTCCAGTGTCGCGTTGCGTTGTTGACCGTGTTGTAACGACGCGTTTGTAGTCTGAACACGTGACCTTGATGTAAACGCTTACATAATCGTAACGGTGCCGTTACGTCACGCGCGCCTGCCCCAGTGCGTATTGTGGCGCATCTATGTCAAGGGATCATGGTTAACCAGACTGAGTATCTATGTGCCTTCCTTCACCCTGTCAATGTCAATTATTCCCCTCCGCTTCTTGGAGACTGTTCTCGTTATTTTACGACGACCTCCAAAAAGAAGGTCAATGCTGCCAAATTTCTCTATTATCTTCTTTTATACTCGCCAAACCCATGCAAACTCGATCAAGAGTATCTGGCGGAGCTCCGCACACTCCCTCACCCAAAGAGTCAAATTAGTAGGGCGTGTTGTTGATGTGAACGGATTTCTCGACTCGATTTGTCAACAGTTGATGAATTATCTGCCCCCGAATTGCCGGAGGTAGCTGACTGGGCACGCCGCCTTTCTGAATGTCTCCCACCTCTAGCTAAAGATGCAACAAGTGTCTTGCAATCATTGACGGATTTGGCAACTCACTATTTCAACAATGTGGCGCTAGCCTGTATGTCCCACTCGTCTTCTCAGTGCCACGAGCTAATAGCCACGGAAAAGTGTGGAGCTTCTCAGAGAAGCGTACACCTGATGTTTCTTCGCATCCAACCCCGGATACCGATCGAGTCAACGCTATCCATGTCTTCCTCCGTGAAGCAAAGGAACAGAAACGGAAGTCATCGTTGAAACACCTCGTGCGTGTTGTATTATTTCATGGAATCGTCCTCGTCTCTGCTATTATACAGGTCCAATTGCGTGACATTCCGACATGCCCTATTACTAATTTTAAATTAAGACAGACTGAGAGTAAGAAGTTGGGTATTGTTGAACAACTGCGTGGTGTGTGGTCAGAGCTAGCCCATATCATGCCATTTTCACTCCAGTCTAAAGTACGTAGAGTATATTTATTCTTTTTCAAAAGGCGGTTATCACATTTTCCTCAGACCGATACCCATGTAGCCCTCGAGATGTTCACGGGTTGCACCATCACGGCAGAAAATATTCAAGCATTGATTAATGCCCCCGAAAATGCATTACTTCTGGAACATAACGCCCATGATGAGTACGATAGCCTACGTTGGGACATCGAGGCTGTGCCCGGGTCTGACGGCAGTGTGAGCCCCACTCTGGTTGGTAATGGACGAGCATTCACATATAATAGGTTCAGTACTACTCTCGTCCCGTCCGCGAAGAACTCCTCGGTCCTTTGGTAGAAGATCAAATGAATAAGGAACTGTTTTTTGGTACAAATGTCCTCAACAAGGATCATCTTATTGGTCTCCCCGATCCTCGTTTCTGCAATACTATGCTCGCCATCATGCGGGTTCTCCACATGAGTGGTGCTGCTGACGTGTTAGATGAGCTTAGAGCAGATGATGAGCACTCGAGGGAGGGTGGCTTCGGTATGGGCATATGTATCTGATGCCTACGACAATCTCTTCGTTGTAAAGCTCCACAATGTTTCTCTATCACGGGTATTCCGTGACCCATCAAGCAGCCCTCCATCGTGACATGAATGCTTGCGTGTAGACATGCACTTGACTAGTTTCCTTCATCTCGTGCGTGCCCAGTGTCGCTGTGTCAATGATCAAACATTCACTGGCTTGTACATAAATAAACTTGCGAAGAAAGACGTTTCTTGACATTGTCGATGTCCAGGTGCTTCGTGCTGGCAGAAGATTACACACCGTTCCTGGTCATATGGGACATCACCAAGCGTTTGCAAGAGAACGCGACCCTCTTGTCGAGCAGGACAGCGACTAGTATGCAACAACATGAACGTATTGAACGTCGCAGTAGATAATGCCTCAGTATGGGTGATAATAATCTAGTCGCATCGTCGGCGTTCACGGCCGCATTTTGATATTGCTCACGATCAGACTCTGATAAAAAAACACAATGACGGTCACTACCCAAGGAATCAAACGCGGTACACCTCCCACACGCACCTTGTAAGCCTGCACATCGCCCTTGAACTTGGTCACAGTCGCATCCCCGCACACCCAGAGCTAGTTTGCCGTCTCGGTTAGCACATCGCGTTCATATGCGTCGACGAGAACGCCTTTACCTCTTTTGCCACGTTGGTGATGAACCGCTCGTCGTGTGAGATGATGATCACACCACCATTCCAGGAATTCAGCGCAGCCATCAGTGCATCGAGACCCTGCGTGCGTCCATAAGTGTTACGCGCTTTGCTCCTCAAAGATGTAGGGTCAAAGACGAACCTCGATATCGAGATGGTTCGTGGGTTCGTCGAGCAACAAAATGTGCGGGTTCATCAACGAAAGCGCCGCAAACGCCACACGTGATTTCTGACCTCCAGACAGCGTGCCGATCAACTGTAACCTGTCATACGGAAGAGCTCACTGAGTTCCATCCTACCGAAACGGTACAAGAAAAGAGAGAAACCCTACCCTGTCATGCCGCTAATCTGGAAGTTGCCGAGATGGTTTCTGTATTCTTGTTCTGTTTTCCCGGGGAACTTGGAAGCCAAGAATTGAACGGGTGACATTGTCGGATTGAGCGTGTCAACGTGATGTTGAGAAAAGTAGCCTCTGGGTAAAAAATATCTAGCTGGAGTTAGGAGGGAGACATGGAAGCTTACATTCGTAGGCGACCATTCTTATTGAGCTCCCCATTCAGAGGATTTAGTTCACCAGTCAGTAACTTGATCCTAACATAAGCATCAGCATCTCGGACATGAAACAGGATCTTGGGCCCTCACAGTGTCGACTTTCCTGCTCCGTTTGGACCCACCACGGCAATTCGAGAATCTAGGCCAACGTCGATATCGATATTCTTGAGAAGAATCTGGTCTGCACTATATCCAAAATTGACGTTGGATAATTGGAGCAACGGTGGCGGTATTTTCTCAGTGTCCGGGATTCTGCAACGCGTTCGTCAGGATACTAATAGACGTCGACAAAGGATCACGAACTTGAACGTTTCTTTCTCATCTTCCTCCGGTGGTTCAAGATCCGGGAGCTAGATTGCGTTCATCGTAGGTACAACTATCTGAGATCAAATCGGAACAACCGACCTTTTCCAAAATTTTGATTCTTGCCTGCGCCTGCGCAGCTGAGTTCCAGCATGACATCAGAACTTGACACTCAGAAGAACGAACGCGGCGGCCTACCTCGGTTAGCATTATATCTCCACCTGTCGATGAATGCTTGCAGATGCTTGCGGTATTCCATCTGTGTTTCATACTCTTTCCGCATGTTCCGATCACGTTCTGACTTGGTAGAATAGAACTGAGTAAAGTTTCTGAACGAGACAAAGGAGTCAAGGGTACATCATTATGTCCAAAATGCTATCACATACCCTTTGTAATAATCTAAACGCCCAGAATGTTGGTGGATAATGTCAGTCGCAACAGCATCCCTGCAAGCACAATCAGTTTACAAACGGAAACCAACATGGGTGCCGCCAAACTCACAGGAATGCACGATCGTGTGATACTACGAGGAGTGTTCCTGGCCACGTTTGGAGATAGTCCTCTAGCCATGCCAAAGCATTCAAATCGATATGGTTGGAAGGTTCGTCAAGCAACAACAAAGCTGGCTACCAACCCGTTAGTAGACCACGCATACAGATAACATCTCCCGGAACCTATACCTTGACAAATAGTGCACGAGCAAGCGCGAGACGCATACTGAATAAAATTGAGTACGCGATCTATTATTGGCCAACGCCTCGATGATACACACCGCCAACCCCCTGAAAACGATTTGGTCGGTCTCGCCTGATCCGCTTCGGAGAAACCGAGACCTGCAAGACAATAATTTCTCAGTATGATGTCAGTCCATTTGCTGTTTCCCCGCTCAACTCACCAGCCAGAAGCGCCGCGGCTCGTGAAGGACCACTTTCTGCATCCATATCACTCAAACGGGCATGTACATCGGCTAGCCTCGTTGCCGCCTCTTCCCTCGCATCTTCGAATCGCTTGTCGTCTCCCTCTTTCTCGAGCTCGGCAAATTTAGCATTGAGGAGGAGTTCCTCTTTTAGTAGATGGTCTCTCCAAACGTCGGCTTTCAGGACCGACTCAAGGGCCGTGGTATCGTCGCCGACAATCTATATGTGATGAACGTCTCGTCAGAGAAAAGCGGCATGGTACTAAACGTACTTCTTGTTCCACGAACAGAATGGTGATATGCGCTGGTATCGGTAGCTCACGCATAGCAATGTGTCGGAGCAACGTCGACTTTCCAACACCTGATCGATTGGGGTCATGAAATGAGTCGTAACTCGCCAGCAACGGCACTCACCGTTTCGTCCAATCAAACCATAGCGGCGACCATACGCGAGCGTCAGACTTGCACCCGACCTTGGAACAACCAATCAGAACATGGCACAGACTGTTCGCCATGTCAAGCGCATACAAGATACGATTGGAAGCAAAGTTGACGTCGATAGACGGAAGATGGATATCCTTGGTCTTGTTCTTTGCGGCAGCAGCAGCTTCGATGGGATTGATCTAACGTTCGCGGATGTCACGTCGTCAGAATCTACATAGGCATGATAGGTATGATCTCACTTTCATAAACATCTCCTCGTAATTTTGCTGGTATGCAATTTGATGAGCCAAATCCTTGACTTTATCGGGGAAGAGCGGAGCTCACCTGCTTGCGATGCTGATCGAGCAACTTGGACCCCTCATACAGATCCCTACGCGCACGCTTCTCGATCTTGGCCTATCCAAAAAAGAAAGAAAAAGAAAACAGACACATTAGCCATCCATTCCACCATTCCACCGAACAAGTACAACCCCACACCTTGAGTTTGGCTTCCTGTTTCTCAAGTTTCTTGACGTCGACACGGGATGCCCTGTGCGCAACACATATATCACGTTTATATCACGCTCCACCTCCATCCCCTACGCGCACACAAAGCACCCGCAGTACAGCACTCACTTTCCCTTGTTGATGCTCTCGAGGTCAACACCTTCCCCGAGACCGATCGTGGTCGATATCGCACCGACTTTGCTCAGATCGACGACCTTGTCCAATTTCATCAACTTTGGACGAGTGCTGTTCCGGGCACGCGCGGCCAGCTGCTCGGAAAGTAGGTCCCGGAGTCGGGCCATTAGCTTTTGTACGCCGTCTGGACGATCTCGTCCGAGGGAGCTGAGCAGGTCATTAGCCACCTGAAGGACGTCTTCATCTTCGCCGGCGTCATCGACAAGGTATCCAGAGATGTACTGGACGATCAGTTCCTCTGTTCCGGGGAATATGGATCGTATTTCTTCCGCTATTTCCAGCGATGTCATGGAGGTCGATTGAGTTATACGAGAAACTGAATCATTCGGGAACACCCAAATCAGTCAAATGACCCCTGTCACCCTCACACTTGGAGCAAGAGCGCAAGACAATTTGCCAGTTCTACAGGGAAGAGATGGTATAACAATCAAGGCATCTAATGTAGATATATGATGTGCAAGAGAAAATCTAGAAGCACAATATGATATCGTCAAAACACTATGTAAGTTAGTGGTCATAGCAGGAGCATAGGGTGTCGCATAGTAGGGGGAGGACATGTAGGGTATAAAATGGGGGTCGCAAATAATGCAACTGTCTTGGAAGTAAAAGAAGCAAGGGTATGAAGGGTATGAACAACGCAAGAGTACAACAAAGTCAATAAAGTTTAGGAAAGCAAGCACAACAAACTAGAAAGTAGACAACCGGCAAGGGGTACGACAAATGGTCGCCGGGGGATTCCGGTCCTGCCGGAATCGATACTGGAATTCTATGCCGAAAGATAGGGTGAGTCCACGTGACCATATTCGGAGAGGGTGGATGACCGACCTCCGTCTCTCACGATCGGATTCATGCGGCGTCGACGCTCTTCCGCATCCTCGCGTTCCATTTCGAGCTCATATGGAGCTTTGCAGCCAGGTATGCGGAGACCGATTCTTGGGGGAGAGTTCTTTGGCTCCCAGCGACCTCCGCCGGTGGCTTTGCAGATAATACTGGAGCGACGTAATGGGTAGGCGTCTAACTCGCCAAAGGAAGGCTTGGAAAGTTCTAGATCTGAAGGGACAGCAACCATGGCCGAAGGATAAGGAAATTGCATTGTGCTGAGTTGGGACAAACTCCGCTTGACACGGATATGCCTTGCCGAAAGGGTCGATTGCTCGACCGGAGAAGCACAAATGGAGGAAGTCGGTGATGGGGAGGCGGTAGAAGAGACTGATGAGACCAACATCGGGGTTGACGGTCTCGTGTCAGGGGTACGTGGGGAGCCATGAATTTGGTCCCAACAATCATCACAAACCTTTGCCAAGCTGACAGGTGACGTAGGACTGTCAAAAGCAGAAATAGGGACATGACGGGGAGGATGAAGGAAATTAAGGTTCGACACGTCCAGGAGGTGAGTAAGCCGGGAGGTACAGCGGTGGCAAAAGACACCGCCGCACTTTCTGCAGTGCTGGAAGCAAAATGAGTTTTGACGCGCAAGACGAAACATGGAGGAGAAACGAACATGACGGCGATCAAGAACGGTGAACTTGACGCGACAGTAGAAATTGTCGCAGGTAGAAGCTAGCGTGTCAGGCTGACGCAGGTAAGATGCCGTGCCTTTGAGGTAGACGAGCGCGCTTACCTTCCACAGGTTCTTGGGGAGGAGCACAGCAAGGTGCTCGTTGGCACGGGGGGTCGTAGGTGGGGACAGTCGTGCACGCTGCGCGCGCGTGGGTCGTGATGAAGCTATGCAAAGGTGAGCGTGCTGAGCAAACCGGAGAGGATGAGACGGACTCTCTGCTACTGACGAGGCGTCAGACGAACAGTCGGACTGGGAGGAGAAAGAGTGGGACCATGCCACTGATGCCTGTGCTTTCGTGGCGAAGTCTGCAAGGGTGGCTGCAATGAAAGACATGCGAAGCGGTGACTGGTGAAGGGAAACGAAACGCCGGAGAGGCTTTCGACTGGTTGTCCGTCGCAACAACCTGTTGTTATATCACCGCTCGCCCATCGCATGGGAAAAAATAAACTTCCATGCCGTACCTTACGTAACTCCACCTCCATGATCTGATCAGCTTCGCGTCGAAATAAATAAGAAAGAAATTGTATCCCGTTCGAATGCACCGCCGCACGGTGCTCCATCGCAGCCCCGACGCTTCTTCCTACCTTGCAGTTCGTCCCGCACCGTTTTCAGTGCGTTATTCGTGTCACATCTTGAGCAGGCGAGCCGGACACACTCCGCGGAGCGCTGGTAGCAAAGGTTGATCCCGCCCACAAAACTTTCCTTTTATGGCACCCGTCATCACCCGTCCCAACCGTCCCTGAACGGGTCCCTCATGCACTCGGAATTTTAGGTCACTGCTGCGAAAGCAGGTGTTTCAGCAACACCCGAGAATCTTCCTGGCCTTTTACCCACTCGTGATACTTGTTGGTCGACATATTTATTGGTACTGGATTTGATCGTTCACGCGAGCTACTGCGCTGCTTTCTCAGAGAGAAGCTACCAGATTCCAGGCGGTCAGCTCGCGTGATCGTCGGTTCGGCAAGCCCGACTCCGAGTCGGAGGAACATGCAATCACCCAGCGGGCCTGTCACCTTGTCAACGCTTATACGTTTTAACCAAGGGTCACTCGCAGTTTATAACTCTCAAGTTGTCCAGCGTCAAATATGCAGCATGTGACTGGTTCCCAAACGTGATTGGCATGCCAATGCGTCAGCGTACTGAGTGCGTGCACATGTCTTGCATACTAACGAATTACATATCATAGCGTCGTAGTACTACCAATTCAACGTAATAGTACTTGTCAAAATACTTCCAGAGGCAGTGTATACCATCCGTCAAACTCTGCACCATGTGGTGGACAAAAATCATGAAGACGCTGGTGGCTCGTACACGTCCAAGCAACACCGGCCCATCATGAATCAACCGCCCGTCTCGACCTCTTTGCTCCCAATGGCGATTCCAACACCTGCACCCGCTTCAGCCCACCCAACGCGTGCCTCTCGATAGGCGTAACGTTATTAGGCCCGGTCGTCCGGTACAATCCCGGCACCCCTGAGGGTCCTTCTTCCGAAACTTCCCCGACCCTACCGTGGTAGAGTAAGGGTTGACCATACCGCAAAGACGCCGCACCGCCATCCTCTCTGGGATGCTTGGGTGTGTGAAACAATTCGTGCCCACTACCCCTGACTCCCTGCCACAAAGGCGATCCCCACCCTCCATCCTTGGGAGTCGTGAAAGGTAGTCCAAACCTTGTCCCTCTTGAGGGCGTTGATGTGGGATCAAATGGCGACTCGTCGATCACAGTCGACGACGAGGTCTCCAGCGAGCGGCCCGGGGTCATGCCATACACCCGCACCATATCTCCGAATGCCGAGGCTGTATTGAACTGCGGCGTACGTGGGTCCCCACGGGACGACGAAGACGGCGGTTCGTCCCATGAAGACCCTGAGGCAGTTTGTGGGGCGTATTGTGTTCGCGGGGGTGTCGTCGGCGGTCTCATTGACTTTGTCCAAGGCGTCGCAGGTGATGGATTGAGTCCCGCATTGAGAAATGGTGGGTCGTACCCTTCCAGCTCAGCGTTGCTGTGCCCACCGACACCATGCTCGTCGTCATCAGTCGGTACGAACGTAGGTTCTGACAACGATACGACGACTGGCGGCGGCGTCTTCACCTCGGCACAGTTGGCACAAAACCAAGGGTCCTCCTCCCTGCCTAGCTCTGACGTACTCTGGATCCCAATGCACTCCAGATGATACCATGTCCGACAGGCATCACACTGCACAAGTGGGCGGCCGTCGTCTCGTCCTCGACAAATACACAAAATTTCGCCTTCATCGTTGTCCGCACTACGATCGGTGTTCCGACGACGTAAAAGACGCAGTTGAACGGCCCGAATGGACCTCTTGGATAGCAATGCGGTCCTGGCATCGGCCGGGTCGCTGGGAATGACAGAAAGCATCGTCGAGCCACGTCGGCGGTCCTTGGAATGGGAAAGGAGGAGTGGATACGTTTTGCCTCTACCTGGGCGAGGACTTCGCGAAGACGCTTCATCAAGACTGCGCTGACTCGATAATGACTGCACTTCCTCCACATCGTCCCTGTCAGAGTCCCTATCGAGGAAGCTTTCAATATATCGTAGTCGTTCTTCTCGTTCCGCGGTTGAAAGGCTATCTTGTGCCACCAAACGGGACCGCCATGGAAACTCCGTATCCGGCCAGTTCGGCCCATCGACTGAGACGTCTTCCGGAGCCGCAACATTGTCCTTGTCCACGTCCTGTTTCATATCCGCTGATACCTTCTTTCTTTTGCGTGTCCGTTTCGCTTTTGGAGTGGGCTTAGGCGGCGTCTGCGGCTCCGAAGGTTCGACCTTCATGAGCACCCTTCCACAGCCTTCGATCTCGACGGGGAATAATTGAGTGGTGGACGTCACCCGCGGCGGATCAAGAAACGCAGCCAGCCTGGTCTTCTTCCGCTTCGCCTCTTCAGTTAATACCAAACCAGAACCAAGCTCCTCTTCTCCCATTGCATCGCCAAGTTGATTCGGCACTTCGGCATCCTCGTCAAGTTTCCACGGTCTATCAGATCGCTAGATACGATCGAAACAGAGCGGCGTCAGATAAGAGATCCAGTCCAGCCTCGTGGCATAGCTGTTCCAGGTGAGACTGGAGGAGAACAAGAACAACTCACATAACGCCCATACCCACCAGCCATCAGACTCTCTTCAAAACTCTCTTCCGATGTCTCCTGGAATAGAGCAATCCGTTTCCCCTTGACAGGATTCTCGATGACACCCACGTTGGCTGATGACCATAATAAGGATCCGTCTCTAGCTCCAAAATCGGAAGTGAGCGATGCTCCACCGACGCCAGTACTGCTTGAAGGTGCCAAGCGTCTCATCCGTTTAAAGTAGTCAGGACGGCACGATTCGGCTGCTTGAGTGGACGCGAGATGATTTTCGACCAACTGGGCACGGATACGGGCAGCCTCACCCCCAGGTTCATCTTTTGTTCTTTGTGATGGAGGACTGGCTGTTGAGTCACTGGAACGCAAGTTATCGAAACGGGACGACGTGGTTGATTGTTCAGTTGGTCTCCGCTGTAAAGGTGTGGTAGGGCTAGATTGCAACACAGGAGTGACGGGACGTGTTGACGTTTGCCGTGAAGGGGTACGTGGCGGAGTGGATGCTCTGGAAGACACTATGAACGTTCTCATCATCGAAGTTCGATGTGTTCACATACCGAGATCGCGAGCCATCCCATTTGCTTGGGGTCGCAGAGTTATTACTATAACTCGCGTGTAAGCTGTATGTGAGCTAATTTACAAGGGACTGGCTCACTCATCGTGGCTATTGGCCCGCGCATTCTGAGACAACAAATGTGACCCACTACTGCGAGACCGAGCTACGAGCGGGCTATGTGTACGTGAGAACCATACTACGATTTGTGTGGTCTTACATACCTCGACTCAGGTGTTGGAATCGAATGTGGTCGAAACGGTGGTGGAGAAGAAGACCTACAGCCATCCATGTAAGGCGGGCATGGTATAGCCAATCTAGCAAACATACGCATGGGATCGGAACTCTGTCGGTAGCGCAGTTGACTCTAGATCTGGCTTAAAACTACCGTTCGCTGGTTATAAATAACTGGGAACTCCTAACACGGTTGGTGACTTACTTTTCCGTTGAAGTAGGGGTTCGCTTAAGGAGATAAGATGCCATATTTCCAGGGCTGGAAGATCCTCACGTCAGTAAAGAGGAGACCAATAGGAATATGAAGAGTCCGAATCGTTGGGAAACAGGAAAGATGCCTGAAATGCACCAGGCTAGTGGGATGCATACCTTTGGGGTGTGGGGAGGTGACTTGACTTTTGGAACGCTCCCGATGCATGGGACTTCCCGGAGGGCGTCACTCTATCACATCCCGACGAGATTAGAATCTATACCACTATGCAGAGAGGGAGAGAAGGATCGGCACACCTCATGAGATTGCCGAGTTGATGTAGACCGCCACTATCCTCGCTTCCAGGGGCTTGCGTGCGCATGTCCGAATAGGATGGCCATCCAGCAAGGTCTCCGAACAAACCTCTGGATTTGGACTTGGCCGGGGTGATCACTTCGGAGGGAGACAAGACCAGGGATGTTCTCTGTTTGTTGTTTGAGATGTAGGGGGGATCCATAAACAAGTGCGCGGGGTTGGCTGACGATGTCGGTGAGCCGGACTGCGATGTGCAGAGCGCAGGTTGGGACGATGAGCGGCTCGACGATGGAAGGAGAAGAAGGAGAGGGAGGAAGAGTCGTTGGCCGGCGAAACAGCGTACCAGGAACGGGAAATGAGGCAATTAGCTGACATAATCGATGATTGGCCTTGAAAGAAGACTCTAGGCTCCGAGTCACATTTTCAACAATGCGAGATTCGCGGACAACAGTGCGTGCCATCGAATTTTACAGCGGAATAGGTGTGTTCAGAAGTCGAATCTCTCGGTTGCATTCACCCGTCTTCTCAGGTGGTCTCCATTTCGCACTCCGTCGCAGCGGCATTCCAGGAGCAACGGCTGTAGTAGCCGCTTACGACTGGGACCAGACCGCGTGCCAAGTGTACACTGCAAACTTTGGCGCGGACATTGTCCACAAGGTCAGTTCCTACCCGGTCGAATGAGCCGATGCCGGGGTAAGGCTGGCCTGATATTGAATAGACAGATATTGCAACGCTCACTGCTGCAGACCTCTCTCGATTCAACGCAGATCTGTGGCTTCTATCACCATCATGCCAGCCATACACCATACTCAACCCATTGGCCAAAGGGGCAGCCGATCCACGCGCACAGTCTTTCTTGTACCTCATAGACAGCATCCTGCCAGAATTATCGGCACATAACATGCATCCGCGTCACTTACTCGTGGAGAACGTAGCAGGATTCCAAGTGCGTGAACGAGGCAGACGCCTAGCTAGTACTCCCTGAATCCGTACTAATAAGGACTCTACGACGCGACATCATCTCGTATCTGCCCTGCAAAGACTCGGATACGTCACGGTAGAGTTCGCTTTGAATCCGTTGCAGTTCGGTGTCCCAAACTCGCGGTTACGCTACTATCTCCTCGCGAAAGCATCTCCGCTTAGATTCGTCGGCCTTGACTCGACCAAGTCAGATCATTTACTTGATTACATCCCACCACATCATGATCCTCACGATCAGTGCCAACAAATGTCGGACACAGCCTCACCAGATCTGAGGCAGTATATAGACTTGACGATGGACGAGGAGACGTTTGCCCAGTTTAGGATCCCAGACCGTGTGCTGAACAGGTGGGGCCGCTTGTTTGATATCGTACTGCCATCTGGAACTAGAACTTGCTGCTTCACTAGAGGTAAGCGAACCTCCATTTCTTGCAAACCAACCATTCACAAATGTATTATGAGGGTACACGCGGCTCGTGGAACGCGCTGGTTCGATTCTCCAGATGAACGAAAATCTTGATGTATGTCCTTTCAATCCAAACTAAGTTGATCTCGTTTATCTGCCCCCGAGACCACACAGGTTTTTGACATTTTTCTCGGTGCACGTGAAAGCGGCGACGAAAATGCTGTGCGGATATTAGATCCCCTTTGCCTCCGATATTTCACACCTGCAGAACTCCTCCGAATCTTCCATTTTACTAATACAAATACGCCTTCCGTCAATTTCGTATGGCCACCTGGTGTATCGACGAAGTCCAAGTACCGTTTGATCGGGAATAGTGTAAACGTAGAGGTAGGTTGGTACGCCCCGAGAAAGATGATACTAATTGTCACATCAGGTTGTGCGGAGGTTGATCGCATATTTGTTTGCTGAAGCCAAAGATATCAATTCTTGACATGACAATTCCATCCGAGACCAACTTTGAGAGCAACTCACTAAGCAGATAATGCGGCACACCTTGACCTGTGAAATCTGACATCGTGTTTTTAAAGTTACACGACATAAGTAGCCGTGGTTCCCGTGAATCGGAAACACTGATCTGCAAGTCGGTTCGGGTTAGCCGAGTCCTAGGACTCTATCTCGTGCTGTAAGACACTTTTTGAGATCGTCTAAACGCTCACTACCATGCATTTCAGCTGCTCTAACACTAGTGACGATTCAGCGTGACAACCAGCTTGTAACGATCTCATTCATTTTTGCTTCAAATAAGCTCGTTCAAGTTCGCAGTACTCTAAAAATGCTATTGAAACGATATCTAGGTGTGGACAATGGAAAGGTTGTGTAGAATTCTCAATGTTGCAAAACTGATGAATGACCTGACTGACGAAGTTGCATAGTATGGCAATTGGTGTAATCGAGCGGACCACTTACCGGCGCGATCTCGTCCTTTTCGGGTGGACCACCTCAAGCTACCTCGTGTGACCGTACACCTCACCTTACTTTGGAATCCTGAGGTGAAACTCCGGCGCTACCTCGACCACCTCGACCTCACACTAGATTTCGCACTGATCAACCCATGTTGACAACAGTTTCGCATATAAGCGATTGGCTGATGCGGCCTGAGCCTTCTAAGCGATCCCAAAAAGTGTCCTACAGCAAACGTTATATTATTAGAGAAGGCCAGCCTTCACGGTCTATTAGTACGATGTTCTCCCATCGATGTCGCTTTGTCTTTGACATCTATGCCCTCCTCCAAATTCAGGCGAACATTCATCATTGGCTGTGGGTCCACAGCGTTCATCAAGGTACTTCTCACTTATGTACCTATTTGCGATCGGTGAAATTTATCACCATGAACTCCGTAGCCTAGGGGCGAAAGAACGACTGAAGAAGTGAGTCTCCCGTTTCCTTTTACCTGCTCCAGAATCGACATATTTATGTATACTACTCGTTAGATGAGTTTGGAGGCTGGGACAAAGGCACTGCTTGATGCAGGTGAAGCGCACCATATTTGCCTTCTGTAGGCACCTTGAAGCATGACTTTGTAGGTATAACATACGACGCTGTCGAGGCCGCATTTGTCGGGTATTGCTATGGTGAATCCACGAGTGGCCAAGTAGGTTTTTCTATCACCCATCTTCCAGTCCGTGGTCGCTGACGTGCAGCTTCGCGGTAGAGTGCCCTTTATGGCCTCGGCATGACCGGCATCCCGATAACGAATGTCAACAATAACTGCTCTAGCGGGAGCACTGCCCTCTTCCATGCTTCCAATGCTGTCAAGTCCTCCCTCGTGGAGTGCGCACTTGCGCTCGGATTCGAGCGTATGGCTTCTGGAAGCTTTATTAACCACTTTTCGGACCGTGTCTTGCCGACTGTTCTGTTAGCCTTGAAGACCATCAAATTGGAACAAACACTTGGCGAGAACTTTGGGCCTGTGGTTCCAAGGTTGTTTGGGAACGCCGGACAGGAGTATTGTGTCAGGTATGGCGCCAACATCAGGCACTTTGCAAAGATCGGTGCGTTCCAGATCGCATGTACTACGTCATTACGTGGGGCTTGCTGAGAGCAGATCCTGTCTTGACATGGCAGCTGCCAAGAATCACAAGCATGCCGTCAACAATCCATATGCGCAGTTCCGGAACGGATAGACGGACGAACAAGTCTTGAATTCACCCAAAGTTGCTGAGCAGGTCACTAAGTTTATGTGCACCTCAACGTCTGTAAGGCGACCGATCCTTTGCGCCAGCTCATCACATATCCTGCCTTGGGTCTTTGTGCTCCAGAAGCGGCTCACAAGATTGTGGAGGATGGCCGTAAACTCTCTTACTCAAACTCATGTGCAATTCTAACCTGATATAGTATGGTGGAAAATACGTCATCAATCCTAGCGGCGGTCTCGAGGCAAGAGGCCACCCCATCGGCGCAACCGGGCTTGGTATGCATTTTTCCATCACGAGTACGTGTTACGCACTCCTTCCGCAGTCTCAACACTCCCTGACCCCTAATCACAATTCTAGTGCAGTTACGTGGATGTGTGTCTTTTCCCATTCATTTCATCGTTCCTCTCACCAGACTGCACAGGGTCTGGCGAATCCCAAGCACCAAACTTATTCAGTATCCCGGACAAGCGCGGAAAGTATGGCCTTGTTCATAACTTCGGTCTCGGTGGCGCGGTGGTTGTCAGTCTGTTGCGTCGTCCCGAGTTCTTTGAAGCCGATGGTCGAACGAGGCGCGCTTTCCTACTACGACTTTGCTCATGAAGTCATCTTGTGTGCTAATCGTGACCGGACGCTAGGCCAATCACGAATGTGGAGCTAGACAAGGTTAAGACGAAGAAGTCATCGAAATATGTGCGTGAAGTAGGTCTGGCTAAGTTGTGATGAGAGGTCAAAAGTGAGATTACTGTTGAATTGCGAAGCGACACACTTCGTAAACTACTGGTACAGTCGACACCCTCCTAACCCATACCTCTCGGGAGAGCCCCAGATGTATGGGTTATAAGGGAGTATGTGTTATTCAAGAGGGCCGAATTGAGCCGCTCTAAGAGCACAAAATTTGTCTTCATTAATGGGTTCTTTTAGTATTTGTTTCTAGTAGTACTAGTAGTCAGGATAAAGCTATTTACGAGGAAAGTAACGAGTTAATTTCGTGTCGTTCATGCTCTGCATCTCAACAGCACGAGTCCGCTGTCCAAACGACCCCAACATCACTTCTAGCTTGCGTGCGAATGGGTCGTTGAATGTGGCAACGTATTTCCTCAATGACAACGCTGCCTGGAGTGCTTCAGTACGAGTCGGGCCTGCCAGTGGTGCAGACTCGGACATCCCAATACCATCGTCATTGGCCGACTTGTCACCCCCAGCATTCCTCTCCCTCAATTTCTTGGCTTCCATCACCGACCCGAAGATGTCGTCGTCCGTCGCATTGAATGTGTCATGCCTCTCGACCATTGGATTTAGAAGTTCTGCAATACCTATCCAGTTCGAGTGCTGAAGAGCTCCAGTTGCCTCAAGATTGTCCAGAGCATTTGTAACGAGCTTCTCGGCATGTGCAATGGGGTCGTCTGTGGTGTCTGTCGGACTCAGATGGATAAGAGATGACATTGGGAGGGCGGGACGAGTGGGATCAGATGTCATGGACGGAAGTTCGGAGTCGGCTTGAGGCAAAATGCCAGCCTTTTGCCAGCAGTTACGGATTGTCGTAGTATCCACTTTGTTCCAAGCATCTTGAGCAAGTCGCATGGCCTCAAGCTGGTCAATATCATAGATTTCTGAGGGTGTAACACCAGTTTCGTAGAGATCAACAGCACGTTGAATAAACTTCGCGCGGTAATGTGCCTTGAAACAACGCATGATGCCCTGGTCATTGGGCTGTACGTGCGAGGTAAGGTTCGGCTTGAAGTTAGTTTTCGACTTGAATATTAGTGAGAGCGTCGGGGATGACATGCCCCGAGAAATGAAATTGTCCTGTAGAAGAAGAATCTTCCTCCCCTCCTCTCGTAGCTTCTGATCCCAATCCAACAGCCACTCCCGATAGATTGAGGCTGTCATCCATCCCTTGGCATTGTTGCGATAGTAGAAGCCGAGTTGTGAGCCAGTCTTACTCTTGAATGCACGGGGCTTTTGTGCTTTCCCAATGACGAGTGGAGGCAGTTTCATTGAACCATCTGCATTCGCCGTGAACAGATAAGTGAGTCGAGCTTTGTTTCCTTTCATGCCAGAGTGTTGCTTGTCCAACAATCCACGATCGGGAGGCATGCTGGTCAAAATTGTTAGAAGTGAGTTGCTGATTGAAACGAAAGTGAATTTACGCATAGAATAATGGTGATTCGTCCGTATTGAAGATGTCACGCAACTGATATCTGCGTTTTTTGAGAAGCTCTTGCATATGCTGTCGTTCCATCTCGACAGTCTCCACAGCAGCTGAAGCAGCCTCACCATGGCGTTTCATTTGTTTTAACCTAATTCTCGCCTTTTATCGACCCAGCCACCCTTCACTAAGGTTCAGCCGCTCGTCCTCTGGAACCCCAGCCAAGTCGGCAAATTTTCTCCATTTTTGGCGGAGAACTTCACCAGTCAGAAGGATTCCATCAGCCATTGCCTTTGAGACCCATAGATCCAGCATTTCGGTGACCTCAGGATGTTGAGTCTGACAAACCCGTTTTCCCGAGCGAGCAGAACCCATGCTGAGCTCATATTCCTCTCACCATTTTTCTTCATTCTTGCACCAAGCAGATATTCTTGGCTGTTTGAGTCGAAGGTTGGGAAAAATCACATCAAAATGTTTTGCTGTTTTTTGCTGATTTTTCCCATTGGCATGGTGCCAG